>JAPKLW010002786.1:43391-65587 GCA_026898455.1 Plectranthus barbatus | reverse complement strand
TTATTATAGAACCGCTCTACTTGTAGCCGTCGCCGGGAGGCCTTGACTGTAGCATCGTTTCGTACTTCGTCTATGAGTTCGAGATTCTTCTGAAGTAAGTCTAAGTTTTCTTTTTCGTTTGCGAATTCCACTCTTGGACTGCGGGCGGCGACCTCGACAGGCGCTACGGCCTCGATCCCATATGCTAGTGAAAAAGGTGTGGCTCCGGTGGCGGTTCTTTGTGTGGTCCGGTAGGACCAAAGGATCGCAGGGAGTTCTTCTACCCATCTGGACCCGTGTGGGTTCAACTTCTTCTTTAGGATTGCCATAACTGTCTTGTTAGTGGATTCTGCCAGGCCGTTCGCTTCGGGGTATCGTGGTGTTGAGAACACTAGTTTTATCCCGTAGGTGTTGCAGAAGGTTTGCATTCTCTCGCTGGCGAATTGTCGCCCATTGTCTGTGCGTATTTCTTTTGGGATTCCGAAACGACATAGGACGTGCTTCCATAGGAATTTGATGACCTCAAGGTCGCGGGTTTTTCCTAGAGCTTCACCTTTCACCCACTTGGTAAAGTAGTCCGTCACCATGAGGATATGATCCTTTTGCCCGGTTCCTTTAGGCAGGGGCCCTACTAGGTCCATACCCCATACCATGAATGGCCATGGGGCGATTGTAGCGTGGAGAGGTTCCGCGCTACTATGGGTGGATGCATCGAAACGTTGGCAGCTGTCGCATCTTCTAACATGATTGGTTGCGTCATGTTTCAGAGTGGGCCAGTAGAAACCAGCCGTGATTACTTTATGAGACAGCGACCGAGCCCCGGTGTGGTTTTCGCAGTCACCTCCATGTATCTATGTGAGTATCCCCTCTGTCTCGGGGGAGGCGATACACCGGAGGAGGGGTCCTTCGAGGGAACGCCTATATAACTTATCGCCAATGAGGGTGAAGCGGGCGACTGTTCTCTCAATCTTTGTCACGTCTTTTTTATCGCCGACTAGAGGTTCCCCGGCTAAGTATCGTGTGATTGGGACCCTCCAGTCACTCCCATCTTGATCGACGGGTGCCACACAGTTCTGGGTGGAGACGGATGGTGCTAGTAACCAAACCTCGGGGATTGGTCGGGTACTTTGGGAGGAGCTAGTGGTAGCTAGGCTTGCCAAAGCGTCTGCTCGGGCATTTGATTCCCGCGGGATGTGGCGGAGATCTCACTCCTCTATTCTTTCTTTGAGTCTTTCGATCATGGAGTATTATATTTTTAGACGTTCCTCCTTTACGGCATAGGTGTCGTCCAGCTAATTTACCACCAGCTGGGAGTCGCTCTCGGCGCGGACTCTACGAGCCCCGAGCTCCAGGGCCAGCTGCATACCTAGGATGAGTGCCTCGTATTCGGCCTCGTTGTTTGTTGCTGGGAAATCGAGCCAGATCGCTCGTTCGTAGTTTTCTCCATGCGGATCCATCAGGACCACTCTGGCCCCGCTGCCGTGCACGTTACTGGCTCCATCGATCTTTAATGACCAAACACCGGCATCTTCATCAGCTTCCGTCGTGTGAGCCACTTCGTGTTCCGCTTTTAGCTGCAGATTCGTCGAGAAATCTGCGACGAAATCAACTAGCACTTGTGATTTAATTGCAGTCCTTGGCTCGTATTGGATTCCGTAGCCCCCTACTTCGACGACCCATTTGAGCAGACGCCCAGACAGGTCCTGCTTTGACAGTACAGCTCTTATGGGGTAAGCCGTAATTACTTTGATGGAATATGCCTCAAAGTAGGGCCGCAGCTTTCGAGCGGCGTTTATGAATGCCAAGGCGAGCTTCTCCAAGGCGGTGTGCCGCGTTTCTGCGTCTAATAGAGACTTGCTGGCGTAATGTACCGGGTGTTGCTTGCCATTTACTTCGCGTACTAGCACGGCTCCAACTGCATGATCTGATATGGACAGATAGAGTAGCAGTGGCTCGCCATTGACCGGTTTTGACAATAGAGGAGGGTTAGCCAGGTAAGTTTTCAGCTCTTCGAGTGCCTTCGCGCACTCTTCAGTCCATTTGAACCGCTTTCCCTTTCGTAACATGTTAAAGAAGGTATGTGTCTTCTCGGAATAGCGTGATATGAAGCGGCTAAGGGCGGCAAGGCGTCCAGTTAGCTTTTGTACTTCCTTTGGGGATCTCGGATGTTCTATGCCCTGAATGGCCTTGATCTGAGCGGGGTCCGCCTCTATCCCCCTTTGGGTCACTATATGACCAAGGAACTTGCCAGAAGCTACTCCGAATGAACACTTAGCCGGATTCAGCTTCATGTTGTATCTCTCCAATGTTTGGAAGGCATCTTCCAGATGAGCTACGTGATCCCGAGAACTGAGTGATTTGACAAGCATGTCATCAATGTAGACCTCCATTGTTTTTCCTATCTTGTCCTTGAACATCGAGTTGACAAGACGTTGGTACGTGGAACCCGCGTTTTTTAATCCGAAAAGCATCACCTTGTAGCAGTATATGCCTTGGCTTGTAATAAAGGCGGTCTTCTCCTGGTCGTCTGGGTGCATTTGGATCTGATTATAACCTGAGAAGGCGTCCATAAAGCTAAGTAGCTCATGCCCTGCTGTCGCGTTGACTATGGCGTCAATGTGCGGCAGAGGATAAGGGTCCTTGGGGCAGGCTTTATTCAAGTCTGTGAAATCGATACAGACTCGATTTTTCCCATTCTTCTTCTTAACGACTACCACATTGGCGAGCCAGGTGGGGTAATACACCTCTCGGACTGATTCGATGTCAATAAGTTTTTGCACTTCTTCGTTAATCGCTTGGTTTTTCTCTGTTGAAAACTTTCTCCTCGTTGTACTGGCCGACAATTGGGGTCAACTTGCAATCGATGGGTGATGACTGACGGATCGATCCCGGTCATATCCCAATGTGACCAAGCGAATACATGGGCCTTTTTCTGGAGAAATTCTACGAGCGCACACCTGGTATTGGCAGAGAGTTTTGCCCCGATAAAGGTGGTACGTGTCGGGTCCGACTTGTTGATAGAAACTTCTTCAAGCTCTTCGGCTACTGGTCATTCGACGGGGGTCGGCTCCGAACCGTGTTGTTGAGCGCAGACAGCTCTGAAGCTGGCGTAGTAGCAGTCCCTCGAGGCTTTTTGCTCTCCTTTGATAGTTTGAATTCCCCAAGGAGTGGGGAACTTGAGTGCCTGATGATATGATGAAGGGACAACCTTAAGCTCGTGAATCCAAGGCCTCCCTAATATGGCATTATGCGCGGAGGTAGCGTCTACGACTTGAAATTTCACATCCAGGTTCAGTCCTCTGCAGTACATAGGCAACGTAATCACGCCCATAGTTCGCAGCTGATCCCCGTTGAAACCATACAACGTCATGGTTACTGGTTCAATCTTGCTCATCGGGATTTGCATTTCTCTTAATGTTCGTAGGAACATAATGTTGGCGGAGCTGCCGTTGTCTACAAGCAACCTCTTTACTTGGCAGTTGGATATCACGAGCGCATCGTGGTGTGGATGAACGAGCCCCGGCATGTTGTCAGAGGTGAACTCGATTGTTTCGTGCCATTGCGCGGGGCTAATATGGTTGATTTCCTGATTGAGAACTCGACGAGCTCTCTTGGCTGCCGAGTGCGATCTTTCACTGATTTCTGACCCCCCCGGTGATAACATGGATTGTCCGCTCTGCGGGAGGTGGTTTATTTTGTGGTTCAGTGTTTGTAGGAGGGTTGGTCTGTCAACCCCTGGTCCATGTGTTCTTCCCTTTGTTGGTGAGGTATTCGGTAAGGAATCTTTTGTTTAGAAGTTCAAGGACCTCTAGACGTAATGCTTGGCATTCCTCGGTCCTGTGGCCGTGATCGTTGTGAAAGCCGCAAAACTTGCTTGTATCCCGCGCCTTTGGGTCGGACTTCATCTTGGCCCATGCCTGCAAGAGGACAGAGTCTATGTCATAGCAGGGGTGACTCGTCAGGTCGCGATAGAGCTTTGAGGATACGTCCAAGCCATTCTTGAAGGCAAAGACGGTCGTCAGGGGCGGACAGTTCAGTATCGAGGCGAGTTCTCGATTGAAACGCCCGACGTATGACCTCAGTGATTCTCCTTTCTTTATGCGTATGCTGTTGAGCGCATCGGGGTGCTTTGCCACGCGTCTGCAGTTCGAGTATTGCTTCCTGAAAGCCATGTGGAGCTCGGAAAATGTCGAGAATGAGCACCTCGGTTGATTAACGAACCATTGGAGAGCTGGGCCGGTCAAGCTCGACCCGAAGCTCTTACACATGCACGCCTCGCGAAGTTTGCCCGGGATCGAAGTGGTTAGCATCTTCTGTTTGTAGAGTGCGATATGGTCCTCCGGGTTGGTTGTTCCATCATACATTTGGAACGAGGGTGGTACGAACCTCGCCGGGACATCCGTATTGGTGATGTCGGGTGTGAAAGGCGAGTCGGCGTAACTGTCGCGAGGTATCAAGGCATCTGGTGGGGTCACTCCTGGGATTCTTGAGATGAGTTTTTCGAAGTTTGCCATTTGAGCCTCGAGACATTTCTCGTATTCACTTTGGGGACGTTCGACGACGAGGCGCTCCAACGGTCTACTGGTCGTTGTTCCTGAGAGTCCATTCCCGAGGTCTAGCCCTGCGGGTGTGTCCAAGTTGATTGCTTCATCTAGATCGTGGGCCAAGTTCTTGCGAGGGTCGGACGGCTTCTCGCTAGTGAGAGGCTCCTCGACGAAGGGTTGCTTTTTGCTCGCATTCTCCCGGCGCAGCTGGTCGTTTTCCCTCCGCAGGGCGTGGTTTGTGGCGTGTAGCTCCATGATCCTGGAGTCTGTTTCTTTCGCGTGACATCGGTTCTCTTCGGCTTCCTCAGCTAGTCGTGCCAAGATCGTATTTATCATCTCCGGAGGCACAGCTTGGGCACCGCTGGTCTGCAGGGTTTGCCGCACCAGTTCGTCCACGGGAATGAGGTCCCTTGAAGCAGACGGTCTCGACGGGGAAGCCCCAGCTGTGTTCTTGGTTTGATTCCCAATCTTCTCATTGTCACCTGCCATTGTGAATAAACAGACAAAATAGTCCTAGAGGCCCCACGGTGGGCGCCAATTGTTGAGGTTCGAATTTCGGAAAGAGGGACCCCTAGAACTTTATGAAGAACATGACAGATAACAATGAAAAATAAATTGGTAACGAAACTATGTAATCTGAAAGTAAATAATCAGAACACTGGAGAAAGAGATGAATTGCAGAGCGAGATCGTAGTAGTTATTTTGACAGAGTTTCAGCCAGACTTTTACGGGTGATTCCATACCGAAAAATGAAGCTCCGAACCTCTATTTATAGACAAGATAGAGGCAGGAGAGAGAATCCTAACCCTAGGCGCCGAGCACTAACGGTTCGCCGCGAATCTCGGAGCAGTTCCGGGCTTCTCGGGGTGGTTAGGGTTGCAACGGTCGAGCGCCGCCATACTGCTAGGGTTTTCTCCTTTGAAGCTCCTCGCCACTGATGATCCGGGCCTCTCGGTGTTGAGGCTCTTGCTTCCTCGGTGTAGAGGCTTTGACTTAGGAGTATTCTGCCGTTTTGTTGGTCCGTGCGGTTGGGCTTTTAGTGTCGGGCCGCTTGTGTAGGCCGGATTGTCCATGGGGCCTGGGCCTTGTGGGCCTGGCCCCAACACTATTCATAAAAATAAACGCTTATGCTTTTGTGGCGTGTAAGGTTGATCACGAGCCTAGTCGTGTTGAGTATTGTCAGGCTCTAGCTCAGATTTTCAAGATCGAAGTTGATTCGGTGTCAAATTCGCCAAGATCGATTACTCGAGTATTGTCAGGCTCGATCTTATCGAGCTCAATTCGATGTCAAACTTGCGAAGCTCGACTCGGTTCAATCGAACTCGATATTTTTAATTTATTTAAAATTTTAATAAAATATTAAATTGTTTATTATTAAATAATAAATTTAGGAATATAAATTTACATTATAGTAAGCTCGATAAGACTCGTGAGCTTAGTTCGAACTAAAGCTCAATTTAGGCTCAAGCTCGATAAGGTTTGCGAGTCTATCAAATCGAGTATTATGAAGCTCGAGCTTGACAACTACTCGAGTTCGATTAAATTTTGCATTTTTTTCGAGTTGATTCTAAGTAGCTCGTGAGCTGGCTTGACTCATGCTTACCCCCTAATGGCACCGTTTGAGTTGGGCAACAAGTGATAAAAAGCGTCTTTGATGTGATTTTAAGATGGATTAATATACACATAGTGAATATTACATTCCATAAAATAAATTTGAGAGATGTTTAAAAATATGCAACAAATGCATTTCACACAAACAATTGTTGTTGTCAAAGGAGGAGGCCTCCAGGCTCCAGGTCATGAAACGAACAAGAGAGGTGGCATGGGAAAGAGAGTCTAGTCATCATTGTTAGTCCCTGATCAAAGTTATGATTATGCAGCGAAATGTTAAATGTGTTGTAGTTGTCTTGCTGAGGTTTCGACTCTGTAAGTCTTTTATGAAATATGTGTTTAAGCTCGATATGTGTTTAAATTTATTGTAAGTTATACACCAACACTTGAGGTGTTGAGTTTTAAATCAGCAGATAAATAATGAAACAGTAAGCAATAAATAACACAAAGGTTATAGTGGTTCGAACAAATGTTCTACGTCCACTCTTCAGTCTGCTGACTGGAAATTCACTAAGATTGATTATACAAAATACGACTTGATCTCTAATTGCAAGCAGCTCCTCTGTCTGGGCAAAATGTACCTTAAAGAATCCTTCATATCAACCTTCTCAACACTTCTCGGAGTGAGAACGCACCTCGCAGCCTCCTCGAATGTTGGACTAGAAATTTTATAGTTCTTCCACAGTTGAGCGTTTCTGTCCAATCGCTACGAAACTACTCTTCTTTGTGGTAGTTGCTCGTACTAGTCAACCTTGCAGATCAAGGTGACTGCTAAGTTATTCCTTAGACAGAAAGAACTCCAATAATAACTTTAAAAGTGAACTTCTTTAGTCTCGTGATGAACACGGTAGCTTTAGCAAAGCCCCGATCGATACTTGATCGGGTTTTGAATTCGGCAAAGAATATGCGTGTATTTGCGCGTAAATGTTGAACTTTCAAATTGATCGAACTTTTTGTCTCTTTGCGAATCCTTCTATTTGTAGACGAAGATTCAAACATAAATATTTGAATCTTTTGTCCGTTAGACACTGTTGGTCTGGTTGCCAATCCTCGTTCTTCATTTCCTGAAAAGCACAGAGACTCTCTAGGTCTCCTCTTCATTTGATTGGCTCTTTCCTCATTTAGCCGGATTTGTCAGAACGGATCTCTTAGTTGAGTCTGGAAATCTCCTTTTCGTCTTTTGATAAATCAACTTTTCGATTTCAGGAGATTCCTTAAACTTTAGAAATTGAAGATCCTTCGATTTCGTGGCTTCAGATGATTGTTAATTGCTATCGGAACATTAAGCTAAGTTCGCTACTTGTCCGCTGAGATCTCAGCATCCAGCAATTTGTTCGCTATACTCATTCAGTAACTTGGTTATTTACTGAGTGCCTTCAGCAATATTCGTTCGTTTGCTAGCCTTCTAATAAGCTCATATTTATACTCACTTATCTATATTTTTCTCCATTATTTCAAGTGTTTTACATTATGTTTTTACTTATTTTTGTGCATGAGTCTATTTTAGAGGGTGTTATGCCTTTGATGGGTGATTTTTGCAGGTTTTAGGCCAAATTCATTGGAAATCCGTACCGAAAGCAGATGATGTTCAAAGGAACAATCACGAATTCTTACACACGTGGAATCCGAGCTGATGGAGCATAAAAATAGAAAGATCTTTGAATTAGCTTTCCAACGCAACTGGAATCGGGTCAATCGGAGTTTGGGAGCAAAAGTTATGGCCGAAACCGTGAGACTGCGCAGACAGATGTTTTTGTGTCGAGAGACAGGATTTGTGTCAACCGAAACAGAGGTCAAAACTCCGGAAACTTGTGATCTGCAATCCTGTCGACCGACAGGATTTGTGTCGATCAACACGGAGGCCCGAAAAAGTTGTTTTAGGCCTGTTTTGGCAGTTTTTGCTATTTTTACTCAATACTCAAATTAGGTCTTCTTCCCCCTCTATAAATATGAACTCTTAGGCACAAAAATTATACAGTTTTTCCTTGGGTTTTACATTGAGTTTTGGAGTTTTTCAAGACATTGAAGGTTCATTTTCATTTGTAAGTTTATTAATTAAATGTTTCTTTGTTTTCTAGTCATGATTTGTGGCTAGAACCCTAAACAGGTTCTAGGGTTATGATTTATCTTTTCTGATGCATATTTCTTGAAATCAACTCATATAGCATGATTTAATTCTCTGATTTAATTTTATAAACTAGATTAAAAGAAGGACCGAGAGGTGAATTGAGATCTAGGTTTATAGTTAATAATTGATGGATCGAGAGATGAAAATTATTAACAGGAAGAGAGAATTAATTGTGTTTGTTTTCTGTCTCAAAAGGAAGAAACCTACATAGGAATAATTAGATAATTATGAGATTGATTAATTTGGTGTTCTTGAGACCGAGAGGAGATAGTCACTAATTAATAATCTAGGATTTAATTGCCTGACCAAGGAATTTAATCCACAAAAATCTATGTTTTCCCCATTGCTGAGTTGATTGATATTTACATGTTGATGATTAGAATATCTGCCCTAGGATCTGTGTTTTCTTTAATTGTTTTCAAAACCTTTATTTTATTGCACTGTCATCTTTAATTTCCAAACAAAAACCCCTTTCCAAATTTCCTCAAACATCTATGTTCTAAGAATTATAGCTAGTACTTTAGATTTTTCGTAGCACAGTCCCTGTGGGATCGACGACCTACGGGTGTAAAAACATTATTTGCTTGCTGCTTTCTGTAGTTATCACCTTCTGAGACTTCATTGTTTGCTAGCAACCTTAGCAATCTTTGTGTTTGCTAAATCATTCAACAATCTTCTCGTACTTTGTTTGAGTCTTCTAGCAATCTCTTTGTACTTTGCTGAATCCTTCAACAAACTTCAGCGATCATTTCTGACTCTATTACAACTCGAATATAAACATCCTATACAAGACTTTTACAAATTCGACACAATTCTAAGTTGCTGAAGATTAGATACACTAGCTTTGATACACCAAAACTAATATAAATAAACAATAAGATCTAAAGGGGTTCAATATTCCCAACAATCACTAATTCATTAGTCATAAGTCCCGAAGGTTTCCTCAATAAAGGGGAGGGTCCCAGAGAGAGGAAGAATCCCCTCATTAAAAGTTGCGAGAAATTTTCATAACTCAAAATGCGCGCACTCTCAACGCAGTTCGTAATCATAACTCTATAATACGGGAACTAATATTCAAGACCGTCTCATCGGACCGAAATCATTCCCAATATAAATATGAAATAAAATTGATGTTTTTAATATTTATTTTAAAATATATATAATTCATAATATATTTAATTTCATCGTGATAATTTATAATATATTTCTACATTTAATCTTTAACGATGTTATTGGTATATATTATAGTAAAATTTCATTACTCCTTCAGTCCCTAAACAATTTTCCTGTTTCTAAATGATGCAGACACCGATGCGTGTAGAGATAGAGAAAATTAGTATTTTATTAGTGAATATGTATTAATTTTTTATTTTAAGAAAGATGACAATTGTTTGGGACAGACGAAAAAGGAAAAACAAGACAATTGTTTCGGGACGAAGGGAGTAATAATTTCCCTAAAGTTGTGTTTACAAAATGTTAAAGTCGCTTTTTGACCACTCAATTTTGTGTTTTTCTATTTCTAAAAGGAATTTGGGTTTGCCCTCTTTCTAAAACTCTGATGGTACAAAATTATTTCATTCCACGGGTTCGAATTAGGGTTCCGTAACATTCCACTGTCGATCGCCCGCGCTCTGATTACTCGTTATCTTCATCGTTAATTAGGTACTAAATAGTTTGTCGTGTAAATTTTCTTTTGCTGTTTGTAGAATCTCGTAATTATTTTTGGTATTTCGTTCAATTGGTATTCCGAATTCACTGTTTTGGTATCTTTTTCGATTTGTGGTGGAGGGATTTGGCTTGATTGTTAGTTATTTACACGATTTCTGCGTGCTTGCTTTTGACATAGTTTTTTTTAATCTCGATTTATCGCTTTAGGCAACTTCAATCGTTTCAACGGATTTTGATTTAGCTTATCTGTTTGCGTTGTAATGGTTGATGGGATTTTTTTCTGATTCTGATTTATGTCGTTGACTGCATCTAGTCAATTGTTCAGATAGAAATATTTTGTCAATCCACTCCGAATAAGATGAATTTGTAAAGACTCTTTTCGCCTTGCTTTAGTCATAATAGGATTTTTACTTTTGTTTCCTGCTTTAAAAAAAAAATATTGAGGAAAGTTACTATTTCAATTCATGATTTTGTGTTTTTATTGAGGGAGTTACTCTTTGATAAGAAACAAAAGATTTATGAAAAGCATTATGACTTCTTGAAAGGGCTTTGCTATGTTTTCTATGAGAACCATTGAGGTGCTGCTCTTTTGAAGTCAGTGTTTCATGGTTATTAATTCCATTACTAAATAGAACTTTGAGCTTTTTTTGTTAGGCAGTGGCTAACTGCAAGCATTGAGGTAGAGTTTTGTGTTTGGGCAATGGATAAAACAAACAATCCTAGCTTATTCGCTAATGATGGATCTTTCATGGAGAGGTTCAAACAGCTTCAGCAGGAGAAGGATAAAAAATCTGAAGTACTGAATAAATCCCCTCCTGTATCTAGTACGCTCGTGGCATCTAGTCCAAAGACTGTCATTAGCAAGACAACCATAGAGTTTAAGGCTAGTGGCTCTCGGAAGCCTAGCCAAACTCCTTCAAGTGGAAAACTTGCATTCAGCTTGAAGCAAAAATCAAAACTCATCGCACCTCCTGTTAAGTTCGAGGACGATGGTGATGAAGATGATAAGGATGCTGGAAATTCCTCAGATGATGTGCCATCAAAGCGGCAGAAGTTGGGCTTGCCTGATACTTCAGAACATTCATCTAAAAAAGTTGATGTTGGTAATTTTTTTGTCCATCTATTGCATTACAGAGAATTGAGAATGAAATTAAAACAGGATCATATTCTCTGTTGTTTAGTACTCCACTTGGAATCAGCTTATCAGGACCTTTTTCATAATTTGCTTTTAACTTGTCCACTTTTTCTCCTTTTAACTTGATTTTCATGGTGCTTAGAATTTTTGCAATTTTTATGCAGTAGTCATGGAATTCTATTCTGATTTGATTCCCATGATTCACATATGTCTAAATTTGCAGACTTGAGTAATTTATCTTTACACTTGGAACCTTTGTCTCTCTTCAATCCTTTTTTTATTCTAGGTTCTGGCTGAAACTCAGATCTACTTGAAATCAACCATGATGCGATTGCTTCCTAAAACTAATAGTTACACCTTTTTTCGAAAACTGATTTCAAACTGCTGCTTGTGCTTTTATATTTTGTTCTTTTTGGTTATTGAATACTGGGATTATTAGTGCAAAATGGTGTGGAGTAAGGGCAAACATCCTTGAATTACTTTATATCCGATGAATGCAGCTTATGCATAAGTGCCTATCAACATTGGTGGAATGAGATGTTCACTGAAAGATTTGGATAATGTGGCACGGCTGCTACAAGAGTAATTTAAATTCACTTCTGCATGCTCTTGGTATTAATCAGTTCTTAAGTGAAATGCAGCACCGCCTCCCCCAAGTGACCCCACAGTAAGGAAAGTTGCAGAAAAGTTGGCAAGTTTTGTAGCCAAGAATGGGAGGCAGTTTGAGCATGTAACTAGGCAGAAAAATCCTGGAGACACTCCCTTCAAGTATGTTCTCTTCTGGATTTTCTCTATATAGTTTAGCGTTTCAGTAGATTATGACGGACATGTCAGTTACTGGGCTTATTGCACGCCTTCTGTATTATCTGAAACATTTTTGGTTTTATATCTTCAGAATTTTTATTTCCCCAGTATAGTATTTGTTTAGCAAATCATTTACTTCTGTGATTGTTGGCTTTCCTTATTATGTTCTATATAAGTTCATGCCTGGGGTGGTCTAGACAATATTTTTCTCATCTAGGTGAAAGTTCTTATCATTGGTTCTTTGGCTGTAGATGTTTTTCCTTGATCTTAAAGCCTCCAGTTCTTCATTTTCTTTCCTTTTGGTCTTGTTCAGGTTTTTATTTGATGAAAGTTGCTCAGATTACAAGTATTATGAATATATACTTGGTGAAGAGGAGAAGGCATTGTCCCAAACTAGAGATTCCCAAGCATCACAAAGTGGTTAGTATTTGTCTCTTGTGTTCTTGGATTGAAACACCATATTGCAACAATCAGCATTTGCTGATTTCTCTTTCTCTTTCTCTTTCTCTTTGTGGATTCGAAGACCTTCTGTGAATTGTTGTTTATCTGTTAACATAATGAGATTATTTTTCCTTGCATTGAATTTTTTGTTACGTAGATCAGTGACAAACCAATTTGAAAAGTTGGATGTGGGTTGCTGAATTTCTTTCTGCAACTAAAATAACTGTACATTTCTGCACAAACATATTTATATATATATATATATATATATATATATATATATTATCATTCCTCTCATGCTAATGTAGGTATTCCACCTCCCAATCCTGCCGCCAGTTCCCAGAGATCACAATATCAACATTCTAAATACCAAATTCCAGCTTCAGCGTTGTACGAAACTACAGAGAGTAGAGGAGCAACCCATGCATCACAACAAACAGCAATTGGGAGATATGGTAACTTTCTGATTTTTTGTACCTTAAGTAGGTGATGGTGTTTGCAATGATCATTTGGCATGAAGCTGCATGTTATGTTTCTTTATTTGATCAAAGCATAGGATGATGTAAACACCTGCTCTTAGGGTTTTATTGGAAATATGATGTTGACAGTTCTAGCCTATTAAGTTTTTCCTTTGAATAAATCTCTCGAGGATAAGCTGCCGTAATAACTCTCTAGATCCACCCATTCTATACAGACAACATTTATATTAAAAATAAAGCATTGGGATATTTTATGTATCCATAAGTGGATTAAAAAAACAAAAACAGTTGGATTAAGTATAGATTTAGTATTTCCTTGTGAGAGAATATTTTCCTATGTGGTCTATTAGTTGTGTATGTACAACTCCTTGAAATCAGGACATTAGTTTGGCCTATTTCTCTTTTCCTAGCAGGTTTTTCATCATGCTTTATGTTTGATGTTTGGTATACTTGTAGGTGAATCAAGTGCACCGGCTGGCTCAGATCCTATAGCAATGATGGAATACTTTGTGAAGAAGGCTGCAGCAGAAGAGAAGATGAGGCCTTACAAAAACTCGAAGGATGAGATGCCCCCACCTGCGTCATTGCAAGGTTAGACATTCATATGAAAAGGCTATTTACAAAAGCTATTTGAATTCCTATATTCTTATAGCTCACTCGTAACTTCCTCTCATTACGTATTGAAGCCGCTTCTTCCAAGAAAGGGCATCACATGGGTGACTATATTCCTCAAGAAGAGCTCGAGAAGTTCATGGCAGCATGTAACGATGCATCTGCCCAGAAAGTTGCCAAAGAGTATGCAGACAAGACGAAAATCCAGGCCGATAACGTTGGCCATCGGCTCTTGTCTAAAATGGGTTGGAAGGAAGGTAAAGGGAGCCAGCAGACACTACGTAATTGTTGCAATGAAAATGCGTAATATTCATCTTTCGACATCAACTTGATTCATTCTGCAACTGCAGGTGAGGGCCTGGGTAGCTCCGGGAGTGGGATTGCGACTCCGGTTATGGCTGGAGGTGTGAAAAAGGATAACTTGGGTGTCGGTGCACAAGCTCCCGGCGAAGTCTCGGCCGACGACGACATTTACGAGCAGTATAAGAAGCGGATGATGCTTGGGTATCGTCACAGGCCAAATCCTCTGGTACGCTTCTTTCTTTTTTTTTTTTTTCTTTCTCTCTTTTTTGTATTTATTTCATCATAAATATATTGCACAATGTCTTATGCCTTTCTTCTTCTCCATTTTTTTTTTTTTTGCTTTTTTCAGAACAATCCTCGCAAGGCCTATTACTGAAATACTTCGTCGACTATATCACTTTTTTTTTTTTTTTTTTTTTTTTTTTTTGGGTCGTGTTTTTGTGGTATATACCAAAACCACATTTGATTGGAGCTTTGTTGTGTTTTTCACCTTATTTAATACCTCACGTTTGCTTTATTCATTTTGTTTCGTTGTAGATTTACTAATTACTAATGTTTCAGCAGTGCGTGACACATAATTTGTCGAATTTGGTAATTTATATAATTACCAAATTATCAATAAAAGTTTATATGAATTACCAAATTATAAATTATTGAGATTTTGGTGGGAAATAAAATATTTTTCCTGAATAATGGAAATTGTTGCCTATTATCATGAGATTGAAAATAAATCTTGAGATATTTGTTGGCCAAAATTGTTCATAATAATTAGTATTAGTTAATGATTATTTAACTAAATTACAATGTGTTCAGATAAAAATTGAAATTTTATGTTGAAGTTGAAAATACCTTGCCCACTCGACTTATTCTGGTTTGATTGAGTACATGTAAAAAATAATTATGAGATTAATGAAGTGTGACAAATAATACTTAATTTAAATAATTACTTTAGACTCAATGACCTATATATTTGAATTAAATACAGTGCCTAGACAAATATTTTCTAACTATAGATAATGTTATAGATAAACTCATTTTTTTAAAAATAATTATTCCCTCCGCTCTGATTATATAGTCCACTTTGATCTTGCACGTTTGCCAAAAATTATTTAATATTTTAATAAACTTTCAACATTACCCTTATTTAAAACATTAATTAACCTCTCATTTTCATAATATTAAATTTAATATTTTCATTTTTTAAGATTATTGAGGGATATAATGGTTAATGACCATATAAAAACAATATTAAATATAGAAACTGGACTATATAATTGAAACACCCTAAAATAATAAATCGGACTATATAATCGGAACGAAAGGAGTATTACTTCGTACATCATGGTATTTGTGGGACCAAAAAATGGAGTATGCAACACAGAATAAGATAATAGACAATTTGGGTGCATTCAATATTGATAAGCTGAGTCAGCAGTCTTGATTTATTCTGCTTCGTGTCGAAAACTACACTAACTTTGTTGGTAACCAGACTTAGACTTCATTTTTTAATTATTTTATTCCGTACACTTAATTATTTATTACTCCCTCCATCCCGGTGAAGTAGTCCCTTTTCTTTTTGGCACGGGAATTAAGGATTGTGAATATAGTGGAATTAATATTTTATTGGTGAGTGTGAAAAAAGTTGTCATTTTAAGAAAATGAGACTATTCTATGAGACAAACAAAAAAAGAAAGTGAGACTATTTCAATGGGACGGAGGGAGTACTTTTTTTTTGTTTCGATAAAAATGATTTAAATATTTTATTCTGGCAAAGTAATTTCCATTTTCTCGAATATGCATGGGAATAATCATTTAAAAAAAATATATCACATTCTTGCTTTGTATAACGAATATTACCATTGGAATATATGTCGGGAAAAAAAATTCATATTCTGCCATTCATGTAATAATAATAATAATAATTTAAAAAACAAACTACATCCATAATCCCATCCATATTAAAAAAGAATTACTACATGTCAATAGTAATTATTTTTCTCTAAAATTATTTTAATAGAGATTTAATACAGTCACAAGCAATAATCCATTATTTACACATTATATTGATTAATACACACGCCATATAATGTATTAATTAATGTTGTAGACAATGTGACAACTTTTGAACATGGCTGGCCGTAGCCTGCACCTATATATTAAAGCATTATTACTACAAAATTTGCAAATATGTATCGAATTGATTGACCAATCTTATTTTATGTGACGGATTTTTTTTTTTATATTCAAGCATGAAGTTCTTTTTTAATAACAAAAAAAATTCTTAAAATTATTTAAATTTGAGAAATCTAAAAGATAGTAAGAGAATTGCCGATTCAGTACCTAAAAAGTGGTTTAATTACCGATTCATGACACAAATGATGAATTCTCAATCCAGGATTCCGAAAGATTGTAAAATTTTTAATCCAGAACCTGATATTGAGGTTATGGATTGAGAATTTTATGATTTTTTGGGTCTTGTATCGAGAATTTTTTGTGATCTTTCAAGTCATAAATTGAAAATTAATCTTTCTAATTCTGAATTAATAATAATCCTTAATTTTATGATAGTAAATATATGAAAGTTGACATATTTGCCTTGGAGAATTCAAGGGTTCACACCCTTCTCTCTCTCTCATAAATTATTAATCTCACAAGTTTTTTTTTTTTTTATTCTATTTTTTAGGGAAATAATCAACCATCTCAAAGTAGACATCCCTAGTAACTTCATTTTAATCTTAATTTTTAATAATAATTACGCTTTTATATGGATATTATTTAAACAAAAAAAAGTCAAGACTTTAATGAAAGATTCTCAAACTTTTTGCAAGTTGTAAAACTTTGAAATATGGATATGGTTGACTTCTACGATTATAATTCAAGGCAAAATACAATAAATAAAATTGAAATCCAAAGTTTTTGGCAGTTTGTCAAGGCCAATAAATTTTGATGTTTTGGGGTGGTTTGGATAAATAAATAAGCATCTCCTACCAAACTTCATTAAATTGCAAAAATTTAAACCTTTTTTTTTTCTAATTTCAATACATATATATTTGTAATAAAAAAATTACTCTCTGTTCTGATTATATGATCCAATTTGATCTTACACGTTTGTAAAAAAATATTTAATATTTAAACAAATTTTCAACATTACCCTTATTTAAGCATTAATTATTTCCAAATTTTTCAAGAGTACAATTATAAATCATCAGAGAAAAACAATACCAAATATAAAAATTGAATCATATAATTAAAACACTTCAAAATAGGAATTCGAACCAAATAATTGAAGGGATGGAGTAATTATTTATTAACTTAATTAGTCTCTTTACTAATGGTATTTGACTTTACACATTAAACTATGTACATGAACCTAGTTAAATAATGATAGCATGCATGGAGAGAAGCCAAAAAAAAAAAACTACATTATAGGAAGAAAACAAACAAATAAACATCATTTTCAAGAAAATGAAAGAAAAGTAGACCTTTTCCTTTCAATACATGCATCTTCTCACAAAACTAAGAAAATTCTAATTTAGCTGCATTGGAGCATGGGCTTAGTCTCTCTTTTTTTTTCTTTCCAATGTTACTATAGGTATCCCCACCTACATTTCATAAAAAAAACTTCAACATGGTACAAACCCAAAACCCTAAAATTTAATATGATTTCAATTCATTGGTATTTCATTAAATTTAGGGGTGGTAACTGGGTCGGGTTCGGGTTGACGAGTCGGGTTGTGACCTGCTAATAACAAGCAACACGCCAACCCGAACTCGACCAGTATATTTTCGCCGGTCAGAAATCTCAACCCGAACCCGACCTGTTTATTTTCGTGTCGACCGAAACTGACCCGAAATGACATATTTAATTATTTTAAAAATAAAAATATATATATTAATTAATTTAAAAATTAATAAATTGTGTTAATTATTTTAAAAATAAAAAAATTGTATTAACTATTTAAAAATTTTGGTTTTAGGGTATATTTTATTTATTAAATTTTTATTTAATTATATTTTATAAATAATAATAATAATAATTAATATTATTGGTGGGTCAAATGGGTTTTTGGGACAACCCGAGATTGACCCAAACCCGACCTGAAAATTAAATGGGTTGGACGGGTTGACCCGAAACTGATCCGAAAATTAAATGGGTTGACCCAACCCATTTTTTCGTGTTAGGTTCGTGTCGGGTTGAAAATTGCCACCCCTAATTAAGTTTATGAGTGAGCAACGATCGGTTCAATTTTTCACTTATCATAAAAAAAATTCTAGATCGTCCAAATCGAAAACCCTAAAATTTAATATGATTTCAATTTATTGGTATTTCGTCAAACTTAGGAGTGAGCAACGGTTGGATCGGTTTAAAAACCGAACCGAACCAAAACCGAATCGCATTGAATTGGCTGTTTCAGTTTTGGTTTCGATTTTAACTGAAACTTCCGACACATTTTCATAAAAAAACTAAAATTAAGACATATTTTAGTGTTCCAACATACACATAAACTTGAAAAATAATCCAAATGTACCAAATCTATAAATCCAAATCCACTAACTTTTGATAGAATATGAATATACGAATATATATTCATATCTAGGGTTTCTTGTTATCTAGATTTTTATATCTAGGGTTTTGTATATTGCATATCTTATGTTGCTTTTCATATCTTTCTGTACTCTATTTATATTGATCAATAAACTCTTTTACGTTTGCGGAAAACCCTATCATGGTATCAGCCTGACCTACGATCCTAACCCTAATCTCCCTCACGCTCGCAGCCTCTCGCTCGAGCCTTCACGATCCCTCCCACCTTCCTTCTCCCTCGTCGCTATCTCTCATCATGGCCACCGACGTTCTCCCCTTATCAACTCTCATACATATGGTCACCATTAAATTATCTTCGTCTAATTTCCTACTCTGGCGCTCCCAGTTAGTGCCTCTCCTCTCTTCGCAGGATTTGATGAAGTATGTTGACGGCTCGCTACCTCCTCCGCCCGCGGCGCTCGCCTCTCCAACGCGAACCGCGATAACAAATCCGGCATATACGGCATGGCATGTACAAGATCAACGGCTTCTTTGTTTGCTTCTCTCGACCTTGACCGAAGAAGCTATGGCCGAGGTTCTTGGATGCACCACCTCCCGCGCCGTCTGGCAAGCCCTTGATGCTGCCTTCGCCAACAAGTCCAAGACGCGCGAACTGCGCTTAAAGGACGAACTTCAGTCAATCAAACGCGGCTCTCGCACTATCACAGAATTTGGTCGTGATTTCAAATCCCTCTGTGATCAATTAGCTGCAATCGGACGACCCGTCGACGACACTGATAAGGCTCACTGGTTTCTCCGGGGCCTTGGTCCGGCTTTTGCGTCGTTTTCCGTCGCGCAGATGGCCCTCACGGCTTTGCCTTCATTCCGTGATCTCTTATCCAAAGCTGAAAATTTCTCTCTTTTTCAGGATTCCCTGGACTCTCACTCTTCTTCGCAGGTGGCTTTCTACGGCAAAACTCTGCCTCCTCAAGAAAGCACTGTACGGTCTTAAGCAAGCCCCTCGTGCTTGGTTTCATCGCTTGAGTTCGTTCCTTCTGACCGTCGGATTTCATTGTAGCAAGGCCGACACCTCTTTATTCATCTTCAGCCGTGCCTCCTGCTTGATTTATTTATTAGTCTACGTCGATGACATTATTCTCACGTGCAATGATGTCTCTTATATTCGCCAGTTTATTGCTCGGATGCATAAAGAATTCGCCATTACGGACATGGGAAACCTCAGCTACTTTTTGGGATTAGAGGTAACTTATACTTCCACTGGTTTAATTCTTTCTCAAGCTAAATATGCCAGGGACATACTTGATCGATCAGACATGTTGGATGCTAAGCCAGTTTCGACTCCACTGCCTGCCGGAAACTCGCTCTCTCTTGTTGGTGATGCCTATGACAATGTTACTCACTATCGATCCATTGTTGGTGCGCTTCAGTATCTCACCATAACTCGTCCGGATATTGCCTTTGCTGTCAATCAAGTTAGTCAATTTCTCAAGTGCCCTACTCTCGACCACCTTCTGGCGGTTAAAAGGATTTTACGATATGTCAAAGGCACCTTGTCTCATGGATTATTCTTCTCTCGTTCTGCATCTTGTGACTTGGTTGCCTACTCTGACGCCGATTGGGCCACCTGTCCCGAAACGCGCCGTTCTACCTACGGTTATGCTATATTTCTTGCAGGTAATTTAGTTTCCTGGAGTGCCAAGAAACAGCCCACTGTAGCTCGTTCCAGCTGTGAGTCCGAATATCGAGCCATGGCCAACACTGCCGCTGAAGTCGTCTGGCTTACTTCGCTCCTTCAAGAATTGCGTGTCTCACTAGATCGACTGCCACGTCTCTTCTGTGACAACAAAAGCTCAATTTTCCTCACTCAGAATCCAATTGCGCATAAACGGGCCAAACATATCGACATCGACTATCATTTTGTTCGTGAGCTAGTTCAGAATGGTAAACTTCAGACAGAATTCGTCCCAACTGAGCTACAACTTGCTGATGTCTTCACCAAAGCACTTCCGCGCCCGCTCTTTGAATTTTTTCGTCGCAAGCTTCGGATCGACGTCGTTACTCCGCCATCGACGCCTTCGCTTGAGGGGGGATGATAGAATATGAATATACGAATATATATTCATATCTAGGGTTTCTTGTTATCTAGATTTTTATATCTAGGGTTTTGTATTTTGCATATCTTATGTTGCTTTTCATATCTTTCTGTACTCTATTTATATTGATCAATAAACTCTTTTACGTTTGCGGAAAACCCTATCAACTTTAACACAAATTTATATTCAAATTCATAACCGAGCTGATACAAACCGAACCCAACAGTCATATTTCGGTTATATTCGAACCGAACCACCATGATCGGTTAATTAAACTGGATTGAATCGAATTTTGGCGGTTTCAGAAATTTCAGGTTGAACCAAACTGAAAATGATGTATAAATCGAATCAAACCCTTCGATTTATGGTTTCGTTCGATTTTTGGTTCGATTTTGCTCACACCTAATCAAACCTTAGTCAATATTTTAACTCCTGAAATATATATATATCATGTTGTGTGATGAATCAAGAACTATTTTTATGTAGGAACTGAAATGATAAAAACACATGCAGCCCATGAAGGAAGAGACAAAAATAATTATTAAATAAGTTTCCGTGAGAGTTAGGGTTGGTTTAAATATTAAATAGAGAGGGATTGGTGGGAGTCTCCCAACCACATATATAGTAGTCAACTAAATACATATTACTTTACCTATAAGCCAAGTTGTCTATGCTTTTCATAACTTCACCAAAAATTAACCAAATTAATTACTGCACATGAATTCATTCAATCAGATTTGTAACATATATCCATTCATTCCGATTATTTGGTCCAGTTTTATCTTACATAAATATCGATTTTTTTTATAAATATTACTCCCTCCGTCCCGGTTTACTTGTCCCGAATATAAATGACACAATAACCAATATTTAAAGTAATAAGGGAATTTAATGGTATATTAGTGGGTGGAGTGTTTATTTAATTTATTTATTTTTTAAAAAGGACAAAATAGAAAGAGAGATAAAAGAATTAATTAAAAGAATTTTGATTAATTTTCTTAATTTTGAGTTAATTATTTACTATTTTAGGAAATGAGACAAGTAAACTGGGACGGAGGGAGTATATACTTAAACAAACTTCTAGAATTAATCTTATTTAATAATAACTATCAATAATAAAATCTATTAATTATATATCATTTACGAGATTGTTCACTAGTATATTTGTAAAAACTTATTAAAATCGAAAATAAATTTTAAAATGAGACCATATAGATGGAACACTAAAAAAATAATCTGGACCAAATAATTAGAACGGAGGGAGTAATAAGTTGTAGGGAAATTATTTTCAAGAATTTAGACTAATATGATATGTAGTGATCATATGTTAACAACTCCTCAAACGCAAAAATAAAAACAAAAAATGCGTTGTCCAAGGGTGAAAAATGCATAAGCTAGTGAAAAAAAAAAATGATGCATTTTTTTATACGGAATTGATGCATTTTTTTTACTAAAATGTAAATACAATAATATTTTATGTGCAAAATTGATGCATTTATATCTTAAATGCCCAAAATGCATACATACTGCATAAAAAATACTTCATGTAGTTGTATTTTTGTTACACTAATTGATGCACTTTTCAATTATTTACATATAATTTCTTGTTAAGATATTAATATATAATAATCTGTTAACGTGAGAAAGATGCTTGATTGTGTTCATGAGGTTGCTTGATTGTATTCAGGTCGTTGCTTGGTTGTGTTTTAGGTTTTGCTTGTTTGAATATCAATCATTAATTTTTCTAGATCTAATAGACATTATTCATTCTTTTTTCTCACTGAGACATTTTTTTATATGATCTCTTATATATATATATATATATATATATATATATATATATATATATATAT
>JAPKLW010002786.1:30846-43291 GCA_026898455.1 Plectranthus barbatus | reverse complement strand
TATATATATATATATATATATATATAGGGAGCGGATCCAGTGAAAAAACTCTTAACGTGAGAAAGTGAGAAAGTTGCTTGATTGCATTCACGACATTGCTTGATTGTATTCAGGTCGTTGCTTGATTGCAATGTTGCTTGATTGTGCTTTAGTTGTTGCTTGATTATTTTTGTTGCTTGATTGCATTTTAGTTGTTGCTTGATTCAATATCAATCATTGATTTTTTTAGATTTGATGGACATGATTCATTCTTTTTTCTCACATGTGAATTTTTTTTACATGATCCCTCCTATATATATATATATAGAGAGAGAGAGAGAGAGGAGGGATCATGTAACAAAAAATCCCCCTATAAGAAAAAAGAATGAATCATGTCCATCAGATCTAAAAAAATCAATGGCTAATATGCAAACAAGCAATGACTAAAATGCAATCAAGCAACAAAATAATCAAGCAACAACTAAAACAAAATCAAGCAACGATCTGAACACAATCAAGCAACATCATAAATACAATCAAGCAGTGGCGGCCCTGAGGCCGTGCGAGAGGTGCGCCGCACCGGGACCTCCAAATTAATGGGGCACCATTTTTATAAAAATTATATACTATTAATTTATCTTGTTAGGGGCACCATTTAAAAAATATAAGATAAAATAACTTAATTTTTAACTTAATTAAAAGAAGGCAAAGTCTCAGATGAGACGGTCTCATCATTTTTATTGTTAGACGAATTTTATAAAATGATGTATTTTTTTTATTGCAAATGATGTCTCACCATTTTTATTGTGAAACGAATTTAATGAAATGATGTATTTCTTTATTGCAAATTATGTATTTTTTTGTTGCAAATAATGTAATTCTTAAAAATGAAATGATATATTTAACTTATTGAAATGATGTATTAAGGTCCGTCTCACAATTAAAAAATAGTGAGACCGTGTCTCTCAGGAGACCAATTCTTAAAAGAATTATCAAAAAAATATATTTATCATAATAAAGGTGTTTAGCTCAAAATATATGAGATAAAGTATTAAGATTTATTAAGATATCAAATACTATATTAAGATAATTCTAGATATCACTAAAGATATTAAAACTTATATTATGTCTAATGTAATACGACAATCAAAACTTTGGCATTTGTTCTAAAATACAAAGCGAATGCTTTCTCTTCATTTTTTCATTACTTCTCTAGTTTTTTTTTTTTTTTTTTTTTTTTTCAGTATCCTACAAATGAATTTTAGCAATAGTAACTTGATAATTAGTTAGTCCTTCATTTTTTCTTAAATAAATATTTTAGTTGATGTGAATTATTTTGTGATTAAAATGTCGTGCGATTTTATTTGAGCCTATAAGATTTTCTTAATGCATTGATGTTATTCCTAGGTTTTTGTTTTAAATTTATTTGTTTAATTTTTTTAATATTTAAATAGTGGTTTTAGATTTAAATTTGTTTGATTTTATTATTTTGAATTAATCATATTAATATTATTTTAATCGTTCTTTGAGCTAGTAAACATTTATTTGTTCTGAAACAAATAAAATAGATGATGAAACATCTCAAAAAGTTCGTTTAAAAAAATGCGAGGAGAATTATTTTAAATTGATAATTATGTCTTTAGTTTATATGATATTATTTAATTTTTTATTTTGTTTGATGTTTATTTAAAAATGAAGTGATAAATGATTGTGAAGAGCTCATTTTAAATAAATTTTGTAATTTTAAATGGGATAGAAGATTTTAAATGTATTTTATTTTATATTTTATTAATAATTTTATAATAAATTAAATTGGGGCACCAAATATTTTTTGGCACCGGGCCTCAAAATTTACAGGGCCGGCCCTGCAATCAAGCATCTTTCTCACTTTTTCACGTTAAGAATTTTCTCACTGGATCCGCTTCATATATATATATATATATATATATAACATAATTTTAGATGTGATTGTAAGTCATGGATGAACGAAAATAAGGTTTGACTTACGCCAATAATGCCCGCTTTCCCCAATAATCCAAAAAAAAAAAAAAAGAAAAAAACCAGACGCTCGTAATTATTTAACTATTATTACCAAACTAATTAGGTAAGATTTTTTTGTCAAGGGTCATAAATATGGCCGTACGTGGTAATAATTACATAAGCCAAGGGCTATTCTGTAATACGCAGCGGTGGCTAAACTGACCATGATGTGTGGACCAGATGATGTCGGCTAATGCGCATCCATTTTGTAATTAAAGACAAAACGGAGGGCATCTAAGCAAATTTCGTGTAAATAAATAGTGATTGGGCATCAAGTTCATCATTTCTGCTCCTCCGCTGCCTCAAATCTTTGCTACTTTCTGTAATAATTTTAGACAGAAATAGCAAAAAAAAAAAAAAAGCAAACATCCCTCAAAAGAAAATCGCCTCTTGTTTTCAGTGTTTTCCTCTTTTTTTCCTTTTCCAGCAAAAAGGCCCAATCTTTTTATCTCCCCACATCGAAAATCTACTCATCTTGAAAGCTTCCATTAATGGCATCTCGCAGCCTTTTCCCATAATTTTTTTTTTTTAAAAAAAAAATCTTTCTTTGTTTTTGGGTATGTTTAGTTCAGACATGAGCAGAAACAGCGGCTTTCTTGTCTCGAATCCGAGCAGCTTCATCAAGCACAGAGATTCAATGGGGTCTGATTTGTTTCTGAATCAAACTCAACTCCAACTTCAACATCAGCAGCAGCAGCAGGGGGGAGGATTAGCTCGGTTTCGGTCGGCGCCGAGCTCGTTTCTGGCGGCGCTTTTGGATACGACGACTGATAACAGCAGCAGCGGCGATGAATCTGAGGCTCTTTTGTCTGCGTTGATGGATGGGCCTCGTGATCTGAATCAGAAGAGGAGTAATGGTGAGAATTTGTATCAGATGAAGCAGGAGTATCCGGAGCCCCGACCCGGACCCGGAACTCAGATGGGTTATGAAAGTGGATCTTATTCTGTGGGGATGAGTAGTGATGGGAGTGGGAATTCTTCAAATCTTGTGAGGCAGAGCAGCTCTCCTGCTGGCTTCTTCAATGGTAATAACCCTTTTCTTGATTTGGGTTTGCTTTTCCAAATCATCAATTCTGTTTCGTTTCACAATTTTATATCCGAACTATCTGAAACTATTCAAATATAGGACAAAGAAATTTTTCGTCACCAAAAAAGTAAGGAAGCATGAGCGTGCCGGAAATCTATATCGTTTGATTTACAATGTGTCATTTTTGTAATATGACACGTGTTTCTCGCATGCCCCGTCAGTTTTCTAATGTCGGAAAATTTTCCTACATAAAATTGAGAATAGTTAATACAGTGTCACTAATAAAATAATTCTTCCGTCTCGTAGGAGTAGTCTCATCTGCTTTTAACACAGTTACCAAACTACCTTTGTGTGAGTGTAGTGAAATTAAAATTTTATTGGTGAGTGTGGAAATAAGACAATTTTACGGGACAAACAAAAACGGAAAATGAGACTACTTCTATGGAACGGAAGGGAGTGCTAATTTTCTTTATCTATACTCGCATTAATTATTGTGTCCAACTCCTTAGAGACAATTCAACCGGGACGAGAGAGTATTAATTAAAATTGAAAAAAGACGAATAATTTAGGCTAAAATTGATGTTTTCGACTTTTTCAATGGTATCTTACAATATTTGTCTAAATCCTAGGTTATGGCATGATGGGAGTCCATAATAACCATCACTCAAAGGGAGGGAGCTCATTATCATCATCATCAGCAGCTAAGAACTTCTCATCTTCAACCTCAAGATTCATGCCTAGCATTCCTGAGAATGCCAACGACAGCAATGGGCAGTTGGGAAGGGCTAGCAGTGCTAATGCAAGAGAATTCGAGGGCGTATTTCCGCAAGAATCATGGACTGATACAACTTTCAACTCCTTGAAAAGAAGTCGTGATGATGATGATGCCAAGATTTTTCCAACCTTCAATGGATTGGAAAACCAGGTAGCTCACTCACTCTTTCTTCAACTTCTCCCTTTGGTTTTTAGCCTTTGTTGTAAAATTCCTAGGCGATCTCTAACCGAACAGAATACCTTAAATTCCGTATCTAATCAGTTTGACGAGTAATTGACGTCTAGGCACCGTCTAGACCGCTTAATTCGCTGGGCGCTCATCTAGGTGGCCAACTAAGCTTGCTACGCGCCGCTTAGGTGGCCGACTAAGCGGCTACGTGCTGTTTATTGGTTCAACGACCTATTTTTTATATTTTTTAAAAAAAAATAATTAAAAATTTTATAATTTTAATTTTTATTTATTGATAAATATAAATGAGCTTACCGATTAATTACCGTCTAAAAAATGCCTACACCCCGACTAAATTGATTAGACGCTAGACCTCACCTGAATGCCCGACTAGCGTCTAGAAAATTTTACAGCAATGCTTTTAGTTTTAGCTATGTGTTGGCCATTTCTGAAGTCCACCCTTTTCAATTAGAATGGAGAAACAAGGAAGAATCATCATGGCTTAGTTCACCACCTGAGCTTGCCTAAAACCTCTTCAGAAATGGCGGAGGTGGAGAAGTTTCTGCAGTTTCAGCCGGAGACGGTCCCTTGCCAGATCAGGGCCAAAAGAGGCTGCGCCACCCATCCAAGAAGTATAGCAGAGAGGGTAAAAAACATAAAAATCTATTTCGTCTTCGTCGTCTTATTTTACTTTTGTGTGTGATGCAAGAACATGATGTATGTTTGATCTTGTGATTATCAGATAAGAAGGACTAGAATTAGTGAGAAAATGAAGAAGCTGCAAGATCTTTTCCCAAACATGGACAAGGTAGATAGATAGATAGATAGATCGATAGATATTCTTCGTCTGATCCAAAACATATGCTTTGTTTGATTTTTTCTATGTTTGGACAGCAAACCAGCACAGCTGATATGTTGGATTTAGCAGTTCAGTTCATCAAAGACCTTCAGAAACAAGTAGATGTAAGAAGATATCAGTCACTTTCATTCAATAGAAGAAAAAAAAAAAAAAAGTAAAATCAAGAATCACATGAAACCTCTTAGATTTCCCACCAACCTCATCCGCCCCCTTACCTTTCTTGTGCAGACACTCACGGAGACGAAAGCGAGGTGTGTTTGCTTGAACAAGCCACAACAAGTATGTCCTAACTCGTAGCGTAGTCATCTGTTCGAGCTAAAGATTCTATGTGGATGCACCCGAGGCGCCCCCACCACAGCTAGCGCGGGTGTAATATTAGTGTACGAAAGATGATAGTGATATTGTAGGTTGGTTTTACTCCCTAGTTCTTTATGAATAAGTTGGTTAGAGATTTTTCAAGATTGTAATTTGGTATACATGATTGTTGTTTTAGTAGAAAAACCAGTTTTTTTATGTACATTTTCTTGGTTTTGTAAAGTCAGATCCAAACATGAGATTAATGAGGTATGATAAGAGAATAAGATGAATGAGTTTACCAAACTCTTCCATCAATGGCTGCTGCCCCTGGGTCAAGTTAGTTGTCACGACGACACGACACGACACGAACGAGTCGAATGGAGGAAGAACCAGCCATGGTTCAGATGAGCACCTTAAACATATGTTTCCAAGAAATGACTTTACTGCTGCATGGAGAGAGTATGTATCAAGTTAAAAACTCTTACCCTTTTCCCTCAAGACAACCTTGATTTGATTGGTGAATTTTGGATAAGACAATGTTGTGCAAAAGAAGTGGCAAACTCAAGTTTTTATTGAAGTATGGGTTGATCATGTAGCAAGACTGCAATTCTTTGAATTCAATGGATATGGGATGAAAATCAAGATTCAATTTTTATTGAAACCCACAACATATTATCAGTCGAAAAAAGTGCCCACAAGAATTTCACAGTCCCATATTGTTATTTTGTGATGAAATAGAACAAGAATACATCAAGATTCAATTTTTATTGAACCCACCAACATATTATCAACTGAAAAAGTGCCCACAAGAATAGGGTGAGCAAAACTGAATCGAAAACTGAAACCGAACCAAATCCACAAGTTTTTGGCGGTTTGTGTTAGGTTGCAAATCCACTGTGGTTTGATTTGGTTTAGTTTGCTTTTAAAAAAATTTGCGGGTTATCGGTTCAGTTGGACTTTGAATCAGTTATAACCGAATCAAACTACAATCTATATATACATATATGAATTATTAAATATTATGTATTTATTTATATTATGATAGATTCTATATCTAAATAAATTACAATTTTAATTTTTACAAAATACAAACTCTACAATTTTAATATTTTTATTTACTAAACTTATGATAATGTATTTGTGGATTTGAACTTGTGGAGTATTGGATTCTTATTTTTATTGCATTTAAATTTGTGGATTGTGATTTTTTTTATTGCATTAAACTATCTTAATTTAGCAATTTATTGAAAAATGTCGAAGTTTTCGGTTAAAATCAAAACTGATGTGGTTCGATTTTGGTTCGGTTTGTAGGTTTCTAATCGGGCAGTTTGGGTTGGATTTTCAGAATATTGTTGGTTCATGATTTTACACGGGTTCAGTTCAATTTTCTAACCAAACCGACCGTTGCTCACCCCTACAGAAAAATCTTATCCCATCTTGTTATTTTGTGATGAAATAAAGCAAGAAAATCAGTAGAACATAATTCCAACACAGACCACCCAGAAAGAAGAAACAATCTGCATAATGTTCATCATTTGATCAAATCAAAATCCTGCACAAACACAAATCATTTGCATGGATCAAGAGGTTTCCCACAGAGGCAACGATTATGGATGAACGACGAACTCTCCCAACTCTCCGACCTGTACCTCAACCTCCACCCGGTCGGAATCTCCCCACACAATCTGTTATAACTCACATTCAATCCCTGCAAGTACACAGCCTCAGTGATCTGCCGAGGAATCCTCCCATATATCTTGTTGTGCGACAAATCCAACACGTCCAACGACTCCATGAACCTCACATTCGACAAATCGAACTCGAAACCGTTCCTCGATATGTCGATAGTGGTAGTAACCTTATCCTTCCCAAAAAACACAGAAGCATCCCCAGTCAAGTTGTTTCTCGACAAATCGACCTGCGAGAAGTTCACATCGGCCAACGAGGCTGGTATATCGCCCGACAGCATGTTGTGCGACAAATCCAATGCAGGGAAATCGGCCGTCTTGGAGAAGTGACCAAATGACTCTGGTATCGACCCAGTGAGCTGGTTCCGGCTGAGATCGACGACGTAGAGATGTTCGAGGTATGGAAGAGAAGGAGGGATGGAGCCGGAGAGACGGTTGAATGAGAGGACGAGGTATCTGAGGTTTTTGAGATCGGCAAGAAAGGTAGGGACGGGTCCGGAAACGTTGGTCCAGCTTATGACCAAGTATGTTAGTTGTGTGAGACGACCGATATCGGGAGGGATGGGGCCGACAAGGTCGGGGAGCTTGTGGAGGCGGAGGTGTTGGAGGTGTTTAAGCATCGATATGGAAGGTGGGATCGTGCCGTTGAGACGGGCGGAGGCGAGGTCGAGCCCGATGACGGCGTTGGTCGTCTCGTTGCATTCCACACCGTACCAGTTGCAGCAGTGGAACTGAGGTTTCCATGAGGGGAGGGAGTCCGGAGCTGAGAAGCTGTCTTTGAATGCTAGCAATGCAGCTCTGTCGTCGGGGTGACAGAGCTGCGCCGCCGGTGAGGATGGAGGGAGGAGGAGGAGGAGAGGGAGGAGGAGGATCATCACTTGGATGAATTTGAGTGTGTAAAATTGTTGTTGGGATCTTAGTTTATGGAGGTTTGGGTCAAAGATGGTGGCTGCTTTTGTAGTGTCTATTTGCTGGCAAATAGGATTGGCACTTCATGTGTGTTTGGATAATCTATTATACTCCTAACTCATTTGGGTACATTACAAGTTTGTATTTAGTGGTTAATTGTGTTTGATAATAAATTAGAGAAAAGTGATTAAATTGTTTAATATTTCATATTATAAGCACTTTTATATTTAATTAAGTTGTTTTTTTTAAAAAAGATTTGAATTTAATTAATGTAATTAGTAATCCTAATTAAGTTATTAAAAAGTTTAATTATTGGCTAATATTTGCCAAAAAAAAGGAAATGTACCTAATTGAATGAGACGTCTCAAAAAGGAAAAAGTACCTAACTGAATGGGACAAAGGGAGTGCATATATATGTTGTTGAAGTTCGATTTATCGGAATAAATGGAGCCCTCGAAATTGTTAAGAAATAACAGATGGTGAAGGAACAAATGAAATTTGCGAGGAAAAACATATAAAATAAAGACAAATAATATTCGAATGAAAAAGGCGTAGTCTGGTGAAAATTTGGCAGCGTTACAGCGTGTTTTGTAATGGAAAAATAGATACTAAAAACGAACTTTCAACCCCTATTTATAGGCATGATAGGGGAGGGAGCGTTGACCTAACCCTAGTTTTCGGCGAGCACGAACGTCTCCGGGCTTCTAAGGGTCGGTTAAGGCTTTCAACGGTCATGTGCTACCATGCTTTCATAGGGTATCATATCCTCCTCGCAACCGACCCTTAGACGTGGTCGGTGTCGAGGAGCCCTCAGCCTCATGGTTAGTATCGATCTTCTGCCTTAGACGATCCAGAGCCTTTCTTCACTCAAAGTGGGCCTAGGGCTTTTGAGCCAGCAGTTATTCGGGTCGTTGAGTTTAGTGGGTCTGGCCTAAACATATGTTAAAAGTGTTTTGTAGTTTATGCAAAAAAGTTTTCCATCAAAGTTAAAAGATCATTTTAACTTTTAAGACTGCTTCTAATGGAGGCCATGTCTCCTCCACCTGGATTTTTTTTAAAAAAATGTTAAATATTGGAGAAAACGGACTAGACCAGGTCCGGTCTCAACTAGGAAGAGACCTCAAGGTTCCCTCACCTTTTTTATTGTTGGGTCAATGGGGTGGTGACACTTGTCACCATCTCATTGGTCCAACAATTATTTATGTAATATAGTTTAATTTGAGTATATTTTAATATTATAAATAAATAAATAAATATATAAAAATTCATGATTTTTAATTCTCTACAAATATAGCCTAATTTTACTATATATTTTTTAAAATTGTAATTTTTCCAAATTAAAATATATAAATATTACACATATTTTGTATTTTTTCTAATTCAATATTTCAAAAAAATGAATGAATGATTTTACAAAAAACTAATAATTATAATTATATTTGTACATTTAATTATTAAAAATATTTAATTGATGAATGAATGATTATATTTGGACATTTGAAAAAAAAATGAATGAATGATTATTTGAAAATATTTAATTACAACTATTGAATTATTCATTTATTTATATATCATAAAATATTTTTAATACGAAATAATTAAATAATATTATGGTTTGGTGGTTGTTGTTAAATCATGTAAAATTATTGTGGTTGAGTTTGGATGAATAGTGATGATTCGGAAGAAAGAGAAAATAATTAAATATTGAGTGGTTGGATGGTTGAGTGTGCTTGCTGTTATTCATAGTCTAAACACAGCATTATCAATATTTAATTTAAAATAGTAGTATTTTAATATATTTATCTACAATAACATAGGTATATATCATATATGTAACAATTTCATTTAAATACTTTTATCCAATAAATTTAAAGCTAAAATAGTTCATATTTATTTTTTGAAAAATTAATAATATTTTAACTATCTATCTTAATTAAAAAAAAATTAAAGAGTGTTTTTTTAAATAAGATAGCTCGACGGATCAACACATTTAGTTCGATTTATTTATTTTTATATTATTTGTCCAGAATCCAATGTGTAACTCGATTATTTGGATAAACAAGCGAATTTTAGGATAAATTATATCTCTACATATTAAAAATGTAGATATTGTGTTTGCCCAACGCGTGAATGTAAATCTACATATTAAAAATGAATTCTCAATTTAGGATTGAAAGATCAAGAAAATTCTCAATTCACGACATCAAATATTCTGATCCTATATTGAGAATTCATCTTTTGAGTCTTGAATCAATAATTAAACTATTTTTTTAATCATGAATCGACAATTCTCCCACTATAAAAATATCATAAAATATGCATTGTTTCGTTTTGGTCACATTAAATCAAAGGTAAGAAAGAAACACCCATGTCCAAAAATCTCAAAAAATAAAAAATATAAATGCTGCATTTCTCCATAACAGCAAGAACTCAAACCCCCAACTCCCTGCTCATAACAATCCATCACTCCTCGCCGGCAACCTCCGCAAGAAGTTCATCGGATACGACGGAAGCCGGTCGCGAAACCTCGGGTGCCTCATCGCGTAAAACCCGAAGACAATAACCACAACTCTGGCCGGAGTCACAAACAACACAACAGATGCAACCAAGCAGAAGATCAGAAACAATGCCGTCGCCCTCGGATCTCTCCAGCTCAGCAGATTGTAGAACCTCTCCCCCTGCGTAGCCATATCTCCGAGCACCGTCTGCACCCTCGACGCAATCCCTCTCAGCCTATCATATCTCATCCTCACCACCTCCATCTGCTTCTGAGAGGTCGGGAAAGAGTCGAACTCCTCATCCAACTCATCGTTCGTGGCCGTGTCAGCTTGTGACAGCCTCACGTCCATGTGCGGAGGGTGTCTAGCCCTCCCGCGGTAGTTCCATGTCCCGATCAAGAAAAGGTATAGGAACACGGTGCTTGAGATCATCCATGGGAAGCACACGAATGCGAGGAAGAAGACATGGACTAGAACCGTGATGAAAGGGTTGCTCCAGCTGCATATGTGATCAAGAAACTTGATGAGCTTGACAATGGCGGATAGGATACCCGCGATTCTGAAGTGGTTAGCTTTGCTTCGTCTCACGCTCCACATGTTTGATCCGACATCAAGCATGTATTCCACCACTTCTCTTCTCAACGGTGGCTCGGAGCGGCTGAGCCTCATGGAGACTATCTGAGCAGCCTGGTGCCTAAGGATCTCAACCTGGTAGCAGCTGAGGGGGTGGAGGTAGTGCAAGCTCGGCAGCAATGGCTGCGCGTAGAGCTGCAGCACGTTGATCAACGAAGCGCACGAAAACCTCACAGCTAACTGTATTTCCCCCATTTTCTTCACACCGGAAGGAGACAACACCACGAGAGGATACAGATGCGTGTAGACGCGCCCTGTCTCGAGTGTAGACAAACGAATCCTGACCTTCCCGATTCTTGAATCCTTTGCACCTCCGTTCACTCCCTGTAAATGGCAGTTATCAAACACACCGATGGTTATGACAGTGCACGGGTCGTAGACCTCCCACGTATACTGCTCGTTCCACTTCGGGTTGAAGCTGTTTAAGATTGTTCTTGTTCGGATCCATTTCTGGCCGTATTTAGCTACACAGTAAGCATCTGTGAATCCTCTCCCATCTTTGGATTTCATTGCAGGGAGGTTCTGAGCATTCAAAACGCCTAATTCGAGCACTCCGACTGCAGGCTTCCATAGCTGCCTAGCAGTGGCTCTTAGATCACTGCTGTAATGAGTCAGTTCATCAAGAACATGATAGCCACCGTCTAGACAGATCCTCAGATGAAGCCTACTGGTTAAACTAGTCACATTCCTCTGTCCATTCTCTAAAACAGTATGCTTCTCAAGATTGTACCATCTGCTTCCCGGAGGGTTGAAATCCATCCGTTTTTCGACTGTGTGTAAAGGGATCACACACTGCCCCAATTCATCCCTCTTGTTCCCAACCCTCTCCTCCACTGTCAACACCAACTGATCCTCAAATGGCTCTGCAACTGTGAACATCAGATCCTCATTCCACATGGGGTTCACATTCTTGATTTGGGAAATTTTAGTTCTCAAATCCCTATTGCCATGAGCAGCCCTTACAAGAATCTCCGGCTGCTGCCTGTTCCTATCGGAAAGGTGAAGCTCCTGAGCTTCAATCACATTCACTCGGAGATACCAAAGCCGAGGCGAAAGGTAGACCTTAGATCGAATGCTGGCTACACCATCACCATTAACAGCTGTGGCATCCAAATGCCATGCTTCAGGGAATGCCTCATCGGCTTGTGTACCGATCCAGATAGCAAACATCAACTCTCCGGTTACCCTTTCGCCTCTCCGATTCTCCAGCCGGTACCACTCCGGCGCCAGCGGGCTGTCCGGCGGCACCCTCCGAGGAACATCAATGTCGTCAAACACGATCAGACCGATCAAGGCGTTGTCGCCGGTTTTGGTTTTGTCCATCACGGAAACCTCGACGTGGGGTGCCTGAATCCGATCCTTGGATATCGAAAACACCTGATTCCACTCCGGATTCGAGGTTTTTTCGAGATATCGGGTGGCGGACTTGAACCCTCCGAGATTGAGTTCTATGTAGGGATCCGGGCTGCCGGGCAGCTCCTTCGCCTTCACAACTCTCACGTACAGATATTCCATCTGCTCCACCAAGTCGAACGCCGTGCCGACGCGATCATTCCCGGCCACCCTCCCGCC
>JAPKLW010002786.1:0-25846 GCA_026898455.1 Plectranthus barbatus | reverse complement strand
TGCCGAAAGCAGACTAGTCTACGCACAAAAACGTCGCATAAATTAACGCTCTCTTTATTCCCCAACTCACCCACCCCCCACCGTTATATATATACATACAAAAATTGTATGCATCTTCGCCCCCATTTTTGTTGCTTCTGCACTCCCAATTAATTTATCTGATTTCGTTGATTGATTTCTCCAAACTCCAATACCCAACCCCATACGCTCCCCTTTCCCCAGATCGCATCCAATCAATCGGACTGAAGTCAGATCGAATTATTATTTTTCTTTAAGGTGCATCAATCTTTCGTTATGTTATGATTTCTAGCATAATTGTGTAGAGCTATTCATCTTCAGCTGGTTTCCTTTCTAGATCTTGTGGATTTATTTGGTTAGTTTTACTTTCTGCAATTTTTCTCTTTATACCGGACTTCAGTTATCAGCAGCTTTATTGCTGAATCTTGCTGCGTATCGTCATTTCCAGACTGGGTTAGGAATTATGGAATTGAAATCTGCCTGTATCTTTCACTTTTTTCCCTGTTATGGAAAGGAAGGTTTTGTTTTGTTGTTAGAATGTAATTGTGTTGGCATAGCTGTGTAGATCCATATATAGTGAATGCTCTATCAGGTATATCTTTAGATCTGCGGATGTAAGGATGTAAATGTAATCTTCTGCCCTATTGGTAAGATTCTAAGTAACTTGCTGGTTTTTGGATCTGTTGGCTTGGTTTGTATGGTCATACTTTGTTTTTGACGTCAGCTTTAAGGGATCCTAGCATTAGTGATGACCTAGTATAGTGGATTATGGTACTAGAAAGTAGTTATTTAATGTCGAGAATATTATATATCTATATTGGGTTCTCATGGATCCCTCAAGATTGATATGCGTATAAATTTTGTGCTACACTTATTGTGAGAAAACTGTACTATCTTTTTGGCTATGCCTGCTATGTGCATTATGAGTGTAATAGTTTTTAGTTGAACCATTGATCCAATGAATATCCACTAGGATTTTTGATTGAGAAACCCCTATTTGTTACTGGAAATCCTTGATTAGATTACAGGGGATGAGACTTTCCAGTAAAATGTATATTCATGTTTCCTGATGTATTTCTGGTCCACTCATGTGGTGTCTCAACCTTCATGAAATTCTTTATCTGAGCATTTGCTGCCACCGGATGATTAGTTTCCTGGTGGTTTCTGCTATGCTCCGTACTCAGGTTAGGTTTCTAGAAGTGCCTTTAGTAAAGGTTGAAGTACATCCAAAATCACTGTGATTAGTTAGGTAGTTCTCTAACAAGCAATCTTGTGTCACTTATCCTATTCCTTATGTTCCAAATAGAATATAGAATCACCATTTTGACTACCCTATTCTCTAACAAATAACCATTTGTCACTTATCCTATCACTAGGAATTCTGATTGCTCTATGATCCTTTAGAATACCACTTTTTCTTTATTCTTGTTGGACTGGTGGAGCATAGTTTCTATGAGGTAATTTGGTAATTATATATTTGGAAATGATAATTGCATTTAATGCATGCTGATGTTTTGACTGAATGTACCCTTTCTTGACTGCTCAAATGTTTGTGCTTTACTTTGGCCCTTATAGAATGAAATTTCACGCACTGACTTAAAAAAATGGTCATACTTTCAGTGTTAAATTTTCGTAAAGAGTCACAGCAAGCCATGTGGAGATTTAAACCCTTTGCGCACAAAGAACAAACTGGGCTTGAAGGTCGTATCATTGACATAGGCAATTTCAAGGTTCAGGTTCGGAATGCCATTGCAGAGGGTGGATTCTCCTGTGTTTACTTGGCTAGAGATGTCGTGCAAGGATCCAAGCAGTACGCATTAAAGCACATCATATGTAATGATGAAGAGTCCCAGGAGCTAGTCACAAAGGAGATTTCAGTTATGAAAACACTCAAAGGCCACCCCAATGTTGTCACTCTCCATGCCCATGCTATCTTTGATATGGGTCGCACAAAAGAAGCTCTCCTTCTCATGGAATATTGTGAGAAGTCCCTGGTTAATGTGCTGGAGAGCAGAGGAGCAGGGTACTTCGAGGAGAAACAGGTCCTAACAATCATGAGGGATATATGCAATGCTGTCTTTGCTATGCACTGCCAGACTCCACCTATTGCTCACCGGTAATTGCTGTTTGTTTGGTCATATAATTAAGCAGAGGGATCATTTGCATATTCAGGAAGTTGACTCATTATACTTTCTTCTAATAGTTGATTTTTCTGCTTCTGTTTATTTGTTCTGGCACATTTTCCTTGAGTGTGGTTGGTACCTGGAGGCCTGAAGTAACTGAACACAAGATATAACTCTTTAGAATTAATTATAGTGTTGGTGTCCAGAAATGCTTATGTTGATAGGATATGCATTATTATTTGTTCCATGGTTTAGGAAAAATTCATTCTGAGATTTTTTCATGATGCGGTCTTTCTTTTCTTTTTCTTTTTCTTTCTGTTTTTTTTTTTAATTTTTAACTCTTGAAATTTTTGGTTCACTGACATAGATGATTTTCTTGTTCTTCTTTTCTAAAGAGATTTGCATTTTTTTTTCTCATTTTAATTGCTAATCATTCTGATTTTGCACCAAAGAGATTTGAAGGCCGAGAATCTTTTGTTGGGGCCTGATGGACTGTGGAAGTTGTGTGACTTTGGTAGTACTTCTACCAACCATAAACGCTTTGAGAAACCTGAAGAAATGGGAATTGAGGAAGACAATATAAGGAAACACACAACGCCTGCATATAGAGCCCCTGAGGTAGATAGAGGATCTTCTCTTATATCATACTGTTGCACTTGTTTATGGCAACTATTGATTGATTCTTGTCCTCTTTGAACGGCTTAGATGTGGGATCTATTTCGGAGAGAACTCATAAACGAGAAAGTAGATATATGGGTAAGTTTACTACTTCCTCAATTTTGTGGATTGGTCCCATCAATAATAACCAGCCAAGCTTGTATCTTCTATGAACTCGGGTAAGTACCTGATGCAGAGCTTTGTTTTCTACAGGCACTTGGGTGTCTCCTTTTCCGTATATGTTACTTGAAGCTAGCATTTGATGGTGAATCAAAGCTTCAAATTCTGAATGGGAACTATCGCATCCCAGATCAACCGAAGTACAATTCATTGCTGACAGACCTTATCAGAGATATGCTTCAATCTTCCCCTGGCGACAGACCAGATATCACGCAGGCAAGCATTTTGCTTGATTGGCCATTCATCCTCATGAACTAGGTTAGTTGTAGATTATTGTGCCCGTGGGAACCATAAGGGCTGTAGTTGCATGTATACTCACGGGGCTACTATTTTTGCAGGTGTGGTTTCGTGTTAATGATCTTTTACCAGATGGCCTGCAGAAATCATTACCTGATAGATCTCCGGAAACGCTACAGCATAGCGCTGATGCCCTTACTGGTAAGGATATTGAAATTGGTCTATAGGAATGTTGTTAAGTAAAAATCCTGATGGTACAACCTATCAATCAGTTGATTCCGAAGTGCATTCACCATAGATCCGTAATTCTGAAAATTTGAAGTTTCTCCCAACATTTTTCTTGTTTTGATTATTTTACATTTCAGGCATGCCAAAGCTTGGAATCAAGTCGAGCCCAGCGCCTCTGAGGACTCCTCCTCCTCCCCCCTCATCTGAAGCACCCCAAAACGTGTCATCAACCTCCACCAATTTGCAAACCGGTGAAAATGGCAGTCCTTTGGGTTCTTTCTGGACCACACTCCATGCAAAAGATTCAGAAGGCACAGACGAAAAAACCAGGCCAAGGTATGATGAAGACTCGACCGACCGTAGATCATCTGGAAAGGATAAGATCCGTCCTGATGGGTACCCTTCCTCTCATGTAACTCCACAGAAGGAGCAAAGTCTTCATTCTCATGTCCAGAAGAATGTACCGGTAAAATCAGCCGTCAGTAGGCCAAGTGATTTCTCGACAAAGGACTTAAATCTGTTTCCCGATAATGTTAACCATAGTGCGGAAAGATTAAAACCGCCCAAAGCAGAAGTTACACCATCCTTTCAGAATGATGCATTTAATGCTTTTGTGGCTGAATTCAACGTTAATAAGCAAAGCACAAACAACAGCCATCAGAAGCCAGAGAAGGAAGAGATGTTAGAAGCCGAGGTTGAAAAGCTGAAGGACCAGCTTGCAAATCTCAGTGCAGAGAAGGCTGAAGTAACCTCCAAATACGAAAAACTCTCAGCCATTTGTAGGTCACAGCGACAAGAGATACAAGACCTTAAACATGCTGTGGCTACAAGAACTTCTTCACACGGTCCAGAGCCTGCGAGAGGTCTAGCTTCTCCGGGAAGCCAATCATCCACCATTCCACCGGTACATCTTTGCCCGAGTTGAAAAAATAACCATTTTTCACTTTTTAGACTCTTACTCTCCCGTGTTTGCTCATGAACAGAATGAGAAGATTGAAGGAACAGTCTGGGAACTTCAACAGGGCTTCTTCGACCAAAGCTCTCCGAGCCCTGACTCCAAGCAGTGGCGTGCCTTTGCCGAGGATCCCAAGTCACAGGCCTTGCCAACATATAGTGCTTCGAAATCTGTCAGAACACGAAACGGCCAGCAGAGCAAGCAAGCTGCTGAGGTAACTTCTGGTGCTAATTCTTGGGGGTTTGGAACTGATAGTTTCAAGGTGGTTCCTGCTGCTGGCCCTAAGGTCAGTGTACCTATTAGTGAATTGAATACTTCTCAGCGCTTCGGTGAATCGAAGAGCGCCGCTAGTAAGCCGGATTCCCAGCCTGCTGGTTGGGCTGGTTTCTAGTCAATTAGAATGGCAAGTGCAACTGATACAGACGGTTGTTTTCCTGGTGTTGAATTTGTTGTGTATTATATATTATCGCAACAATCATCGAGTTTACGAATCCTGCATTGCCTTCGAATTTATATCCCTTTGAGGTTTTTTTTTTGTTTGTTTGATTATTACAGTATATCCATATTATGTGTTGCTACCAGTCTAGATTACTCATTAACACGTGCTTGCGGTGAATATTAGGGATTTTTATAATTTTAATCATGTGTTTATTGGAAATAGTAGGTATTTAAAGATATGCAATGATTAGGACATAGTATAAAACATTCTGACATGCAAATGGAATGATGAGCATTTACTTGTAAGTATAGATATAGACATAAATATGGATTTAATGATGACTACACTTTTATCATTTGAAGTGAAGTTTGAGACCACATTTATTACTAATCCAATCAATCCAACCTCTTGGGTAGTTGCATATTTGCATATCAAACTTCATACTCCCTCCGTCCCACCTCAATTGTCTTTTCTTTTTCGTCCGTCCTACCTCAATTTTCTAATTACTTAAAAAGATAATTTTTTCACACTCAACAATAAAATATTAATTTCACTCAACTTACTTTACACTCACACTCCTTGGTTATTGTGCCCAAAGTCACCGGGACAATTCAGCCGAGACGGAGGGAGTACTTCAATAATCATGACTAATACTAGTCCATAATCGACTTGAAACAAGTAGTGAGTTACTCCCTCCTTTTTGAATATAATATATTTAGGGGAATGTCTCAGGTTATATTTGCCTAAACAGTTTGAGCGAATTTTATTTATTAATTCAAGTCAAACTTATCTAATATATTCTAATTGAAGATTAATAAACCTTATTTGGGATGAGTGAACCTATTTGGATATGAATAAAATCCGCCTAAACCGTTTAAGCGTGTCTAACGCAAGTTTTTGTCTATATTTAAATAAATTTTCAACATTAATTATATTTAAAGTATTAATTAATATCTCTTTTTCATAATATTACTTATATTATTCTCGTTTTCAAAATTATTCAGGAGTGCAATTGTAAATTATTAGAGAAAAATAATACTAAATATAGAAATTTGATTATATAATTGAAACACCCTAAAATAGTAACCTGTACTAAATACTCCCTTCGTCCCGTCATATTAGGGGCGGATGAGATTGCACAAAAACCAAGTGTTGTGAGTCTAATAACATAATTAATATTTTATTAGTGAGTGGGAAAAATGTTGCATTTTTAGAAAATAGAACTAATAAATGGAACAGACCAAAAAGAAATATGAGACTAATATGACAGGACGGAGGGAGTAATTGGAAAGAAGGAATATTAAAATTTGATTTATTTATAAAAAATAGTTGGTTTCCTGTGAGACTACGTATTTTTGTGAGATATGTGAGACTGTAGAGCGGATTCCGAACGGAATTCATTTTTACACTTAGGGAATTCCGATGAATATCGTTAGAAACTCGTATTCCGATCGAAATGCATATTGTACATAGAGCATTCCAATCGGAATATAAATAATATATTTAAGCATTGCAAATGATGTATTTATACTTAAATACATCATTTCCATTTCGACCAAAATAAATATTGCGATCGAAATACTTCCTGCACATACTGGATTTCGTTTGGAATACGGGCCGTCTCATAAAAAATATGACGAGACACTCTCATTCAAGTGTTTGCCATAAAAAAAAAAAATATATATATATATATATTTTATGATAAAATTTAAGTAGAATAATAATTTGAATATTATTAGTCATTTTGTAGGTAAATATAATAATGAAAAATCGATGGTATCCATTCGAATCTCAATCTCATTCCCCACGTGGGAAAAAACCGCAAAACAACAAAAAAAGAGGCGGAATTCAAAACCCACTATTTTCCTTCTATTCAATCAACTTTATTTCACGTCCGCCTACACACACTCTCTCAAGCTCGCTCGCTGATTCCGCACACAGCAGCAATCGATCTCCAATCTTCGTTATAGGCTTGTTGCGTTGTGTTGAAATTCGCGCAGTTCCCTACATTTTTGGGAGATTTTCCGTCGCCAATTTCAGGGGTTGCTGCTAGGGTTTCGTAGCTCGAGCTGTGACGAATTTTGATTTTTGGAGTCCTCGATCTCCGGAAGCTGGCTATGGACTATGAGCCATACGACAGTAGCGGTGAGTAATTGAGCAGAATGTCTCGTCGCTGCGATGTGTTTTTTTTTTTTTTTTTTTTTTTTTTTTGTTTCCTGGGATTTTGATTTAGGTTTCTCGAGGGTTTGTGGATAAATTTGGGGTTTGGGTTTGTGAAGTTATGTGCATTGCTGCGGTAGTGGTGTTTTTTGCTAACTTGGTTGGTTCCGTCCGTACAATTCCACGTTGGGAATTGTTTTTGTTGAGTTTTACTTTGAAGAACGGGCTATGCGGATCCTTTTTTTTTGGTCTCTCTAGGTTTTCGAATGATTTGTCCATTAGATAATTGTTGTAGATAGCTTGTGAGCTTCAAGACAGCATTTTTACGAGTTTGGTCTTTACTATTTATCCTTTTGATCCATAACTAAACATCTTGCAAATTATTCAAATCGTAGATATAATAGCACAGTCTGATTTCTTCAGATTCTGTGTGGTCTTGATCGTGCTTTCTTTTTGAAAACTTAGTCAGAGTAAAAACGTAAAGATTAAGACTTTATTATTCATTCTGCATAAGAAAAAGTAGTATTTTGAGCTGGCTGGTTGCTTGGGACTTGTATGATTGTCATTAGACAACTAGATTTTCTATATCCCTATTGGGATCATGGATGCTGAAATTGAATTAGATTTGAAGTGTGAAGCATCATGTTGCAGTTTTCACACACCATGAATTTTCTGTGTTAACTTGTGTTTTGTGTCTGGGGAGGTGATAGTCTATATATGAATTTGACAGCTAAAAATATTATTTATATTGTTTATTCGTACTTTTCTGTTTGATAAGCCTTAGGCTTTGGGCTGTGAGATTGCATTTCCTTTTTGTGAGGGGATCTTCACACTCACTATTTTCATGGTCCGTCCTTGTGTCATGATTTTGTAATGGGGGTGAATTGAAGGCAATATTTATAGACCTGAGTACGTTTTCCCAGTGGAATAGTCTTAGCCATATGAGCTTTGATAGATCTGAGTCTTCTCTCTTCTTTTACATTTGATATTGCATCAGGAACTGATGATGATTTTCCCCCACCGCATCAGAACAGAATGTCAAGGGGAGGTCGCATTTCTGGTAATGGAAGGGCTGCTGCTGCGGGTTCCATGCCATATCCTAGGGTGTATGAAGAGACCGATATGGAAGCTAAAATTCATCAGCTTGAGCAAGAAGCATATAGTTCAGTTCTAAGAGCCTTCAAAGCTCAAGCTGATGCCATTACTTGGGTAACATTTTATTTAAACGTACCATGTGAATGTTTTTCTTATCAGCCCAAATGGTGTTGAATTTGTGCGTGTTTTTTGTTTTCTTTTTCTTTTTTTTTTCCAGGAGAAGGAAGGTTTGATTACTGAGCTTAGGAAAGAGTTAAGATTATCAAATGAAGAGCACAGGGATCTTCTAAGCAGGGTCAATGCGGATGAAACTATTCGAAGAATAAGGTTTCATATGCGATAAAAGTTTTCACTACTTCCTCAAGTCATGTATGAGTTTATTAATCTGATGTAATGGTGCCTGTCTGTTTTTCCACACCATCAGGGAATGGAGACAGTCAGGTGGTCTTCAACCAGTCATGCATAGTGCTAATCAAGCTGTCCGTGAACCAGTGCCCAGTCCTTCCATCTCAGCTTCTCGCAAGAAACAGAAGATAGCTTCTGCATTACCTTCTCAGTCCTTTGGTGGGCCATCTCCTTCTTTCCACCCTCAGTCGATGGCTGCGGCTAACCCGCCATCTTCGTCAGGACCAAAGCGTGGACCCATGATGAGTTCGAAAGGAAAAAAGCATAAATCTGTGAGTTTTAGAAACCTCACCTCTGAAATTAGTAATGCTAGACATCTGCTGTTGCTAATTTTAGTTTATAACATGCTTACTGCACAGATTCCTCCTGGTGCATCGTCAATGAAAATGCAGTATCCTTCTGGTCCTGCTGGAAGAGGTCAATTTAGTAACCGAATTTCAGGTGGCCTTGCAACTGAGCCTGCAGAGGGACCATCATTTGATTCTTTGATTGGAAGGAAAGTCAGGACTAGGTGGCCTGATGATAATAACTTTTATGAAGCTGTCATAACTAGTTATAATCCCAGCGAGGTATAGCTAGCTTGTGATGATTAATAAATATTCTTAATACTTATTTGGTACTTAAAAGCGTCTTCACCTTTTTTTTCAGGGTAGACATTGTCTTGTTTATGATCTAGGTACTACTCACGAGACAATAGAATGGGTTGACCTTACTGAGGTAGGCACTTGCTTTATAATATTTCATATAATGTTTCAGATTTCTTGGTTGATACTTTGATTTGCATTGGTCATTATATCTCCCTGCGAGTTTTGAATGTGACTAACCAGCTTATTGACCAAGCCAAATTGGTTTCTGCTCGGAGTTCTTGCCCTTTTTAGGAAACTATTTTTTTTTTATCGAGTTTTAACTTAGTTGTTCTACCTTGAGGCTTCTGGTATGTTATTATATCATTGTCAAGCTGTGTTATTTATTGTAATGGAGGAAACGTATTGCCATTTCTAAATTCAAGAATATAGTCTGAGTTACATGATTTAGACAATCTGGCCAGTATTTGCATGCTTGAATTTTTTATATGGTGCTCATGATAATGAATAAATTTCTGCTTGTGAAGTTCTAAGAGTTTTTTTAATTTTATTTATTATTTTCTTTACTGATGGGGTGTCAATACGATTCTCACTGTTTGAACTTAATCTCATAATAATAGCCATGATAAGTCTCAAAGGTAGAAGAAAGAAGAAATAGAAGCTAAAAAAAATGATATTTAGGGAAAAGGAAGTACCCCAAAGAAAGGGAAAACATTGATCATATCATACATGAGCAAAGAAAAATGGTTATTAAAAAAACTGTAATACTGTATCATTAAGAGCTTGAATTTATCTTATGGTGCATATTATCTCTGCAGATTTCTCCCGAGGATATACAGTGGGATGGTGAAGACCCTGGAATTTCAAATCATGGAGATTACGGTGGACCAGGCCATGGACTGAATCGACCTCTTGGGCGGGACAGTGGTCCAGGTGCTGGAAGAGGGCGGGGATTGCCGAAAGGTCAATCCAGGAAGGACTTCCAACCATCACAGAATGGCATTGGAAAGAAAGGGCCAGATGACATCCAGTTGCTTCACACTGATACTTTAATTAAAGAGGTATTAAAAAAAAGGGTCTACTTACTACATAGAGACACTGCTATGGTTGTTCGTGTTTATTGACTGTTACGACTTCGGCAGGTAGAGAGGGTTTTCAGTGCTAATCATCCTGACCCTATAGAGATAGAGAAGGCGAAGAAAGTGCTCAAGGTTAGAAAATGATTCAACTCATTTAGTTTATTTTGTGTAATTTTCTGTACGAGGCAGGCTCAAGTTTTTAACCTTTTGTAAATGCAGGAGCATGAACAAGCTCTCACTGATGCAATTGCAAGGCTTGGTAACTTCTCTGATGGTGAGAGTGGTTTTTTATTTTTATTTTTTATTTTAAAATCTATACATATATAATCAAAATGGCCAAAACATCAATTTTAGTCCAAATTATCCGCCTTTTTTCAATTCTAGTACCAACTAATTTCATTTCACAATTTTATGTCCAAACTATCAAAACCTTATTCAAATATAGGACGAAGAAATTTTTCGGCATAGGAAAATTGATGGGGCATGCCGGAAACCCATGTTATATTAAAAAAATGACATGTTTATAAATCAAATGATGTGGGTTTCAGGCATGCTCTAGTCAGCTTTTTGATGCTGAAAAAATAAATTTATCCTAGATTTGAATTTGAACATAAAATTGTGAAATGAAATAATTGGTACTATAATTGAAAAAGGCTGATAATTCAGACTAAAATTGACGTTTTGGCCTAATCAAAATCTATGATGTGAAACTTAATTTATTTTGTTTATATGTGGTTGACAGATGAGGGTGGCCGGTTTTTACATGCACAAGCAATGGATAGGGAATGACAAATCAACCATCATTACAATTAATGTGAGGATATGTTGTATAATGCCCCCATAATTCAGCTAAGTTTTCTAACATTTTGGTTAATTTTTTAGTTTTAGGCGAAAGTCATAGCAGTCATTAACTTGTTAGTGGTATATGTTTCATCATTTAACAGTTGCTAGTCTTTGTAAAAAAAATTATGTTGATGGTTGAGGGTTATTAGCTTCTCTCTCTTATCCCATTTTTGGCATTTATATATGTTGAAGTTTATTTCATTTGTCATCACTCCAAAATTATGAAGGGTAAAAACGTCACCAACAAGATCCACCACAAACAAAAAAACTAGATGAAGAAAAATGAATCTGCATTTTATGTCAGAAGCCTAATCATAAGAATGATTTCCCCTTTTTAAGGCTTACAGAAAATATGTTTAGTTCCGTAGCTCACTGGCGGAATGAGCAAAATGGCATCTGTCACCAAAGGTGCACAAACCCTTAGGAAACTTCTCGCACATCCGTTTCTTATACAGGCTCGGCGGAGCACCCTGACCGAACGAACCCATCTCGGGATGACCATGGCCATGGCCAGATGAGGCGCGCGTATTCATGATGAGTTGGCGCACCATCGCACTAGCCTCCTTGATCTGATCGAACGTACCTTCAAGCTCGATGTTCTTCTGGCTGGGATCCGTCTCGTGGTCCTTTATGGAGAGTTTCACGCCGGTCTGCCGGCAAATCTGCTTCGAGTTGATGCCGTTTTTCCCAATGATTGGCCCGGCAAAGGACGCATCTATGCTTATTTTAGCAGTTGCTGATGCGCCAAAGTTGCCCACTTGGGATGGCTCGTGACGCTGGGAAAACCCGCCAGTCGGTCCTCCTCTCATTCGTTGATCTTCGAAACCAGGGTTGTGTGGCTTCCCAAGCTCCATCTCGCTGTGGGCGAAATGGCATTTGTCACCGTATCTGCATCCTTCAGGGGTGCTTATCCTGTTGCATATCCTCGTTTTCATGGCCGGAGGGGCATCAGAGAAGGACGACGCATTCCTTCCAACAGTGTTCCCGCCCAAGTTTGCTAACTGGGTATGTGCATTGTACCCAGGAACATAATGTTGGAAGTGGCATGCATCACCAAAGGAACACCCCGACGTGCTGCATTTACAACGCAAAACATCCATATGAGAAGCAAGATGCAGAAAAGAGCCCGTTTAAATCAAACCCAGTAAAAAAATGCACAGAACAGTAAAACTTATATTACAGTAGCAGTTAAACCAAAGCATGAATGATTTTCAGCATTTTTTTTCAGAGCAAACCTCACCAAGAACGAAGATACGAAACCTGTCTGCATACAAATAGATAAAACAAAGAAGTATATTTGGCATTCTTTATCTTCTGCTTTTCCATCAGCCAGTATACTAAGGAGTTCACATGCTTCTTTGGTTTCACATATTCACAATTTTTGCGCAAAAACATATGTTGACAATAGAAGCTTCTTGTTACATGGATTAAACTTATAACCTGAAAAACTTCGTGCATGGCTTTGATTTGCTTCCTACACCAGTTGTAATCGAGTCCATTTCTGTACCAGAAAGTTGATTTCTTTGTTTAGTTAATCATATTTCAATGACGTTTACATCCATCCATATCCTGTGATGATCTCAACAAGGCAGATATCTAGATTCCACCAGCACAATTATTTTTCTAATGCATTTAGAAAATTTCTAAATAATCATCAAGCACAGTAACATACACATTCAATAATAAGGAGAGAAAAAGAAAAAAAAAACTACAATAGAACATTCATCACTGAAAAGGACAAGTACTTTCAAGAAAATTCTATGAAAAAACCTAATTTAGACGAATTTTCTTTTTTTTCACAAGCTATATCAGACCGCATCAACGTCACGAGCAGGCTTAAAACATCGTACCAAATCTCAAAGCCAGAGAATAAGTACGAGAAAAAGAGAAATCACGGACCAAAAGGAGTAATTAGGCGTCAATTGTCAAATTGAGACAAAGGAGAAGTACTCGATTTGATAAAAAAGACTGTGAAGCCAGGTTTCTAACCTTCCTTCGATCTTTTGAAGCCTCCATTCCCAGAGAAAACGGCCTCCGGTCTGCTTCTTTTGCGCCCGAAATCCATTACCCCTGCTCGATCTATTGTATATCAACAATCAGAAAATAAACAAGAGAGAGATGCGAAGATCTTTACAGTATGGAAGAAGACGCGGTAGAGGGAGAATTTGATGAAAACAAAATTAGCAGCAGAGAAAACCCTAGGGTTTGGGGGCGAATAATGAGAATGAGAAGAGGCGGTGGTTTTCCCGGAACTGAAATTCAGATTGAAATTCACAACAGTGGGGAGGCTTTCAATCCCGTCCAGATTTTCTGTGAATTAATTAATTATTTAATATTACAAGAATTGGACCCTTAGTAATTGGGCTTGGCCCAACTCTTGCAGGCCTGTTGTTTTCTCAAAAAATATTCCATTCAAGAAAAAAAAAAAAGTGAGAGATTAGATAAGATTATTTAATTATGAGAAGGTAAGTTAGACACGCCTAAATGGTTTAGGCAAGTTTTATTTATTAACTCAACCCAAACCCATTTAATATATCTTAATTTGGATGGGTGAACCCATTTGGGTAGGATAAAACCCGCCTAAATCGTTTAGGCGTGCCTAACGCAAAATTTTGCATTTAATTATTGATCTAAGAGACAATTTAATTATTCGAAGATCAGAAAAATGAGTTTTCAATCTAAAATATGAAGATTATTAAATTTTTTAATTTAGAACTTAATTTTGAGGTTTTGTATTGAAAATTTTATAATGTTTCGAGTCTTAATGTTAGATTTTTTAGGTCTTAACTGGATAATTTATTTTTGGAGTCCTGAATTGATAATTAAAGTAGAATTATCATTTCAAGACCCAAATGAAGGTTTAATTATCGATCCAAATCCCAAAAAGATGAATTTTTAATTCAATACCTAAAAGGATGTACAATTCTCAATCCAAAACTTGGTATTGAGGTCTTGAATTGAGAACTTTATGATCTTTCGGATTCTAAAATGAGAATTTTTTAGATTGTTCCAATCATGAATTGAGAAATTAATCTTTCACGTTGTGAATCGATAATCAGGGGTGTTTATGAGTCGAGTTGAGTACGGCCAGAGACACGAGCTCAAATTTTCAAGCTCGATTCGGTGTCAAACTCATTAGACTCGATTCGGCTTGATCGAGCTCGTTTTTTAATTTATTTTAGATTTTAATAAAAAACTTTAATTATTTGTTGTTAAATAATGAAATTGGAAATAAATTTTAAATTATATTAAGCTCGTGAGCCTAGCTTGAACGCAAGTTTGATTCGGGCTAGATTTAATCTCAAGCTTAATTATGCTTGTGAGCCGTCAAATCAAGTATCATGAAGCTCGAGCTCAGCAACTACTCAATAGTTCGAGCTCGATTAGTTTTGAGTCGCTTTTGAGCCAATTCCGAGTAGCTCGTTGACTCATAGTCACATTATCGATAATTGAATTATCTTTCTGGTTCTAAATTAATAATAATCAAATTTAAAATTTCTGTTTTCTTCATTCAGTTTGTCGCAACAACCTCCGTCTGCTTCAGCTAATTAGTTCTGCATTCAAGAATTTGAACCTTAATTCTGTGGAGATATCTCATCCATTAAAGCTCATCAAGTGTGTTGGAGAAGAAGCAGTCTGTGTGATTTTTTATTTCAGCTGGAAAAGTAATCTTTAATATATATTTTTTAATAAATAAAAAATAAAATTATATGAATTTTAATTATTTTTTTAAAAATATAAAAAAATAGGCTCCTCGGAACTGATTAGGCATGCGTAGTCGGCCACCTAAATCGATACCTAGCCGGCCTAGATGGTGTCTGTGTCAGTTACTCGTGCACGAGGATTAGAGGGTAATTGATACAATTGAGGATCGCCTAGTGCCTAGACGAAGCCTAACCGGTTCTAGACAGGGTTAGAGAATAACTTTTTAACGTTTGCCAGGTTAATTTCAAATCCATCACATGTTAAAACCATTAAAATCAACTTCCTAAATCAAGAAAGATTACATCTTACTGTCCATGGACATGAATAATCTACAGTTTATTAATTCAAAAACTAGGAATTTTCTCGAAAAAAACAATAACAATGAGATTCAACTCAATGCCAACACCAACTTAATTCGCTTTTAACCCTCAATAATTATTCAAAAAATTAAATTAAATCAAATCTCAAGATGCTTTCACACGGTATTTCTCAAGCCACTCCATTGTAACACTCTTTGGCCTCTCCGGTGGCAGTCCCAGAGCTCTGTCCCGGATAAGCTGAACAACAACAACGACGATAAGAGAGTGTTATGATCAAGTGCTAAAATTAAAGTTGGTATTAAATAAGAATGAATCACAGTAATTTGATTAATAACATTAATATTGAGATAAAAACATCAAATATTAAGAAATTAAGCATAATCTCCATTCGTGCTTAATTGCTTTATAAATCATGCTTAATCCAATTAAACATGAGTTATAAATATAAATAACATAAAATCTGTAAAAATGTTTAAATCTCAACTATTGATTTTTCAGATGAATGGTTTAGATTCATTATTATTTAGCATAAACTAACTTTTAGTATGAGATAGAGGTAGTGTTCAGGTAATTTAAGATGAAAGTGAATAATTTTTTCGATAAATGATGATTTAAAACTACAATGAAGGAAATCAAAGATAAAAATGAAGAATATTGAAGATAAAATGGTTTCAAGTCTTAATACATGATTTTGATGTTAAAATAAAGATTTTTTAGAATGCAAGATTTTGATGTTAAAAATATAGTATTTTGTTGTTAAAATAACAATGAACTAACTTTAAGATAAAATGAACAAATTTTAATATAAAATGATGATCTAAAAATAAAATGAAGAAAATTGAAAATAAAATGAAAACAAATTTTAATACATGATTTTGATGTTAACGTGTACTCCCTCCGTCGCTGCTTAATTGTTCCGATTTGACCGGACACTATAACCAATGAGTGTGAGTGTAGAATAAGTTGAGTGAAATTAATATTTTATTGTTGAGTGTAAAAAAAGTTACCTTTTCAAGAAATGAGACCATTAAGCTAGGACAAACGAAAAAAGGAAAGTAGGACAATTAAGCTGGGATGGAGGGAGTAGTATTTTTCATTTCTCATGCTAGCTACATTTCTCACCAATCATTACTCTCTCTCTCTAATTCTCTCTATATATATAAACTTAATTTAGGCCTTATTATAAATTAATTAAATAATTTATAAAGCCCAAAAAACAAAATCCACTAAATAATTCATTCTAGAAGTCATTTATAGATATTTATAGAGCTCTCTAGAACTAGATATTTATATAGAGTTATCTAGAAGATTATTGATAGTCATTATATTAGAGTTGACATAAAAAAATCCTAACGGTTGTAAACTACTATAAATAGGGGTTGTATGCTAAGTTTGTAATCAATCAAAAAATTAAAAAACATTCTCCAAATAAAAGTAACCCTCCTTTTCTAAACTTTTCATATTCCTTCCCTAATTCCTAAAAACTTCCCACCATCAATCCTTCTAGTTTCCAACAAATTCATCAGTTATTTTATAGAATACACTCTTAGGGTAATTAACTACAATGATTAACCTCAAGAATCCCCAGATAAAACCCATCGAAGGAATAGGATAGTATAACGCTATCACCACACTTGAATAAGAACATCATTATTGAATTAAGAAACAAAGAAACCAACAAAGCAATAGTAGCTGTGCATGTAAACAAAATTATTCCCTAAACCTTACTAAGTAAGAGCAAGGTTTACACAGAGAGCAGCTGCCATTTGGTATCTCCTTTCAGGGGTAAGAGTAGAGGGCAGGTTCTGTCTCTCTCTCTTCATCTCATTCACCTTTTTTTCCATGAAGACCTTGAAATCATTGGCATACCCCTGCCTTTCCCAAGGTCTTCTATCTTTGTGTCCACAATTTGTTTGTAAGCGACTGAATAAAGACTTTGGTAAAAGAAAAAAGATAAAATGCAAATTCTTTTTTTTTTTAAATCCATTTAAAGTCATAAATCACCTGTTGTCTGCTCGAAGAGAATTAGATTCTTCTTGGACATGGTAGTAAGATCTTTAGCTCTTATAGGATCCATTTGAGCCATTATACCTTTTTTTCTAGATCTAGTTTAAGAAACTCTTGGTCAAGCTCGTCGTATAAACTAGATAAACCTTCAAGCTGGATTCTCCAATCTTGATTCGGTAGTCATGATTTGCAGCATGGTGAAGGTGGCTATATCATAGGCACCTTCAACCATGGCCCGCTGCCGCCTCCACCGATTTTCGCCGCCATTCTTTTTTTGCGCTTTTCTTTCTCTCTCATTTATTTGTTGCTTTTCTTAACTTGTAGATTCGAAAATAATATATATATATATATATATATATATATATATATATATATAGAGTAGCGTTCAGATCTGAACCATATCTTGTGAATGAACAATGACCATATATCTAACCGTCTAATTTTTTAATCAAAAGGCTGTAATTTTGACGCGTGGCATTTAATTAATGTTTTTTTAATTATGAAAATAGTATTTTAGGTAGAATGTCTATTAGAATATTTAGTGGGTTATATTTTTTTGGTAATATCCTATTTTCATGCAATCTTTCACAGATATGATATCTTTTAGTTTTTTATAACCAAATTTTCAAAATAATTTATTAGTCAACATTATCTTCTTCGTGAAGAATTCTTTATTGAATACTCCATTGTCAAACTAAACATCACACAAATCGCATTTCGATGCCCCCTCCCGCAGCCCCTCGCCGCCGCCATCTCCCTCCTTACCGCCATCTCAAGTGCAAGTTCACCATCGAAGGGCCAAAGAGAAGGAAAGAGGGAGAAATAGTGGGCTTCCATCTCAAAACCCGAAAAGAAAAAAAGAAAAAAAAAAGAGAGATCGTTTTGAAGCCATGGATGGAGGCAATGGGCAGAAGGACAAAATGGCTTGAGAGAGAAACTTGGAGAAGCTCAAAGGCCAACAGAAATGTAATTCGATTTCGTGTGTTTCTGCCTTTTATGTTTCGGATCAGGGAAATTTTTTTTCTTCTCTTCTTATGCAATTAATTGAAAGTTTGTGTTTGGTTTTTTGTGCAGGAAGTCAGCTTGAATCCAACAAGAAGGCTATGAGCAACCATGTTTTTTTTTAATGCTGCTTTGATTATTGATTATTTTATTGCCAATCTAGTTTCTACTTATATTTTTATTGTTGATCTACCCTAGCTATATTCGATTTCTCAATCTTTTTCTTGATTTGGGGGTGATTTCTTTTTGTATTGAACTTTATTCTTTTTTTAAAAAAAAATCTAATTGACAGATTGAAAAGGGATGTAAAGTATTAATTGTTTATTTCTTCTGCACATTTGTGAGTAACTTTGATGGTTTCATGTTTGTTTCTGTCAAATTATGTTGCTTTAGATATGGATTGATTTTAGTAAATGTCGTGTGGCTACGCAGCGCTGGATGTAAGGCACACAGATGATCGATCCGACTATCACTTGGTGGATCGCCTTCACGAGCAGATTTCATTATTTTTGTGTCATATGCGATTATCATTGTTATTTTAGATGAGTGTCATTATTTTTGAATAAATGTATCATTGTTCGAATCCCTGTTTAATGGATTGATAATTATTTATTTATTTTCTACACTGTGTGAACTCAGTTAATATGTAGCATTGTACGCTGTTTATTTTATCATTGTTATCTGTATTAAATATAATTTTATCAAAATTATCGTTTTAATCTTAATTGATTTATAATACACCTTTAAGATAATTGTTATCTTTATTCAATATCATTGTACGAATAATTAAAATTATTTATACATTTAACGATAATATATTAGTGGAAGTTGACATAATAACCTTACAATGACACAAAATTATAAACAATGACACAAAATTATAAACAATGATAACGACTAACTTAAGATTATGGAATAAATCATGGTGCATTTTCTCTTTCCAATTTATATGATAATATTGGAAAAATCGTGGGGGATTTGATTTGGTAACTGAATCCGAAAAATCAGCATGTAGATTTAATACCATTTACAATATTCGTTCAACTTTTTTGAAATTTTTTGAGAATTGAATTATTTTGTCATTTTCCTATCCCTACTTCCAAAAATATACATATATCTACAAAAATATACATACATGTAGAGATGCACGTGAATATATTCGATCCCAGCTACAAAAAAACAAAAAAAAAAGGTAGTCGGCACCGTGACGATGCCGACCATGTCAGGCCGGTGCCGGCCACGCCAAACCACGGTGCCGACTCGAATATTAGGTTTGGCAGCATTCCTTCCTTGCATTTGTTTATAACTTTTGGTAAGTTTTCTCTCTTTTCCCTCATGACTTTCACCTTCTCATTCTTCCCTTTCTTCTCGGTCGGCATCCATTGAAGAAGACGGTAGCATCCATTGAAGTAGTCGGTCGGCATCGGAGTTGTAATCTTGTGGAAATGGCCAGTGTTCCCGACGAGATGAGTTACTTATTCTCCATTTATAGTTTTATTTTGGTTGTATATATGTTATTGGAAAATTGAACTTCAAATTTGTGAATGTTGGTTGAATTTGTTCAAATTTGTTGTTATTATTCGGTATTATGTTATGTTGATGTTAATTTGGTTTTTGGAAAAGTTGGTTTAATAATCATTGATGTTATGTTGTTTTTGGAATTGAACATTGATGTTATGTTGTTTTGGAATTGAACATTAGGTTGATTTTTGATTATTTTATAATGTATTTGTGCAGGTTGAATTTATTAGACCCGCTTTACGTAATGTAACTTGTAAGATTAATTTATGCACTTAGGTTACGACAATAGAGACAATTAGTGACACATTGTATTCAATAGAGGGTGATAATTTGGTGACTAGTTTTATGAATGTCCCATTTGGAAATTTGTTAATGTGGAAAAAAATGGACCTAGTGCCTCGCAGCCATTACTGCAACTGTTAAGTTACCAAATTAGAAGTCACGACCCAAAAGCTTTATGGTTTCATATTGGTGGGCAGACTATTTCTTTAGGGGTGGGTGAGTTTGCACTAGTGACCGGTTTGACATTTGGACCCACTCATTTTGATCCATGTGCTGATCATGATCCTTCTGATTCGTCGGTGTATAGGTTGTTCTGTGGTGGTCAATCTATCACAGCTAAGGAGTTATTAAACAAATTTAAGGCTGTTTTAGTTCACCAGAATAATCATGAATTGTATTTGAGAGTGACCAATATATTAGCCATGTGGAGCTTTGTGTTAGGGTTTTCTGAAAAACGTAAGATCGAGAGTTGGGTCTTCGTTTTGGTAGATAATTGGACTAGTTGGAACCAATTTCCGTGGGGAGCATATGCGTATAAGTCCTTATCATACTATTTAGAGCAAGCTCACACGAGGGTAGAAGCAAAAGAGACTCTTCATTTGGGCGGTCCTTTTTGGATTCTGCAGGTATAATTAATTTTTTTTATGTATTTATTAAATATGTAAAGTTGATGAGTTATAATTCAAACGAATATTTTGTAGGTTTGGGCCTATGAGGCCATTCCGGACTTGGGTGGTAGTTGTGCTATTTTAGAGAATCCAACTCTAGTTCCCCGATTTATGAAGTGGAAGTTTTCAAGGCCAGCTACGCTTGATTGGCAAGGCTTCTTTGCTCGTGAACAGGTATTGCATGCATCTAAATTACTTATTTGTAAACTAACAATTTTTGTAACTGTGTTTTGTTTTATTGTAGATTCAAGTTTCCGCCAACCTAATCCCATTTTCGTATGAACAAGAGCTTTTCTACTACACTTCTTCTCAGTTGGAGGAGTCCCTAAGTGTTAACTTCTGATGACCAGAAAATCCAGTACGTCCTGTTGGACAGAGAGGTGATCGTCGATCACAGAGCATTTCTATAGGACAGGGTTCTGGAGGACAAATGGGTCAGGGAGATAATGTGGGAGATGAGCATGGTGATGAGGGTGGTGATGAGGTCATGATCAGGGTGGTGATGAGGGTCATGATCAGGGTGATCAGGGTGGTGATCAAGGAGGTTTTAGGGCACAATCCCAGTCTCAAGGGCAGGGCTCGAGAGCATCACATAGGTGCACTCGTTCGAGAAGGGATATGACTTCATCTAGTGGAGAGTCTAGTGAGTCTAGGAGATTTCGGCCTTCTCGTTCTTTTATGGATAGGCTTCGGGCTGTAGTTACTGAGGCAGTTGATGATGCGGAGGATAGGGCGGTTGACGTTGCAGCGAACAATGCAGTAACAGATAGAGTTATTCCTCATGTGACCCGAGTAGTCACAGATTTGTTCAACTCAGCGCGATGTGGTAACCGTACTGATGCTAGGCAAAGGTCAATTGGGCGAGGGATACAGATGGACAGTCCCGAGCAGAGGCCCAGTACTTCCCACCACTCTGCGAGACCTAGCTCTTCTGCTAGACCTAGCACATCAGTAGACCGAGAGGTTCGTAGAGATACTGCTTTAGTTGCCCCAGAGCAGTTTCATATCGGCACAGATCGTCGGATTGATGAGAGGAGATGGAGTGCCGGTCGTCGTTCTGCTGGGAGGAGATGCAGCACAAAGCGCCAGTCTCGCCAGCACATACTTGATTTGGATCAACCTTCTTCAAGCCAGATCACCTATTTGCTTGCACGCGATATTGAACTGCAGGTATTTGATGTAACGTATTAAGATTTCTTTAATTTAAGTATATGATGTGTAATGTTCTTTTCATTTTCAGGGCGATGATGGACGACCGATGGGAATCAGTTACATGTTAGAGGACAACTATGATGCGTGTAGACTCATGGGTGAAGGAATTATTAGGAAATCCTTTATTGATAACACAGCGTGGCCACAATCTTATTTCTCTTTCATAGAGAATATGGCCCAGCCGTTATCTTTTGAGGTGATCGATTGCTATATCCAGTCATTGCAGAGGAGTTTCTATCAGCTTGATCAAAGGATTCGGATTCTGTGACCTGAATTCTTCGTAAGTATTTCCGTAATTCTAATTATCTAATTTTGAACATCGTTTATATTGACATTTTTCGTGTTTAATGTTTTGTAAGACTTAATGAAAAGAGATTATCGGCCAAGTAGGTTGGGCCCGAGGCCTCAGGAATCAAGAGATCTATTGCAGTTCATCAATGGTACTGATTGCATGACATCTAAAGATTGGTTCAAGGCTGATACGGTTAGTTTTCTATTATCTATTTGATATTGTCTTTATGCATCAACTATTAATGTATTTATTTTGCTTTGTAGTTCATTGTACCCTGTTATGTTCGGGGTGTTTGGTATACTGTGCATATGAACATCCAGACTTGGACTGCCATGATGATTTACCCCTATGATTCTGCTGACCGCGCTAGGATTTTGCAAGATGTTTTTGTAGAATTGAGAAAGATGACCAGCCATATGATTAATTATTTGAAGGCAGACGGTATTGGGAGAAAAATAAATTGAAACTGCGAAACGTGGCCTCACGAGATATGGCTTTTACTAGGGTGATGTATTTCAAGGGCAATCAGGGAGCGCAACATTCGACTTATGCATGCGCAGCATTAGAGATGTTCATGTTCGGGTACCGAGTCCACAGTGGATGGAGCTTCCTAATGGGCCTGCATTATTCAGAAGATTGATTGCCCTTAGACTATTTGATTTCTCGTATGTTTGATTTATTTTTATTTGATCGTTGTTAGACTATTTGAAACATGATATTTGAAGCATCATTCTTAAAGCACTTTTACAATATTACAATATTTGAAGCACTTTTACAATAATTAATTGTTTGCAACTCTATCAGGACAAGAACGCTTCGTATGCGATTCTGATTTACAAATACTGCATTTTTTACGGGCTCTTTGTCTGCTAGAAGATGTTTGCGTATGTTCTGCTCCAGAGGGACGTCGACTATTTCTAGGACGACCAGCTTGACGTGTAATAATAGGAGGTTTCACTAGGAGAGATGCAACTTCATCTGAAACATCCCACTCATCCTTAGGAGGAAGAGAATTCACAGTACCACCATAAATCTCGCGCCAGTTACTCGTTTTGTAGTAGCTATGAACATAATCGTACTAGTTGACCCCATTGTAACTGCGAAAAAATAAAAACAATGACTTGTTGCAGTATTCATGTAATGAAAATGATAGTGGAAAATCATACCGAATCGCAGCCATTGCATGTGAGCATCATCAGGTCCAGTTGAAACTCACAACATTCACAAGTACATGCCGTCAAATCAACCTTCCAAGTTCTTTCTCCATCAGTAACCTTAAATTCATTTTCGGAGATTGATACAACCTGATGTGTATGAGCTAGCTCAGACAGCGGAGATGCCTTTTGCACGGCCTCTTTTGTTAACTCATCAACTCTTACATTCGCCTTTGCTCGCCTCTGATCAAACCATTGTTCCAGTATACCTCGATATGTATCAATAATCAAACATATGGGCAATCTACGAGCCTCCAACAACCTTGCGTTGAAAACTTCAGCAGCATTCGAAGTTAGGAAATTGTAACGACGGGCTGGGCACTTCGACCTGCACCATCTTTCAGGACCTACTGAAATGAGCTTATCGTATGCAACAGGTTTTGATGATCGAATTTGATCCATTGCCTGCCTGTAGCTCGACAATCGATAAGCATAAGCAGCACGATGGTACAGCTTCACAATGGTCTGACCATGGGTTGTCAATTTATTTTGCAGGTGATAAAAACAAAGACCGTGCGCCGTACCCGAATATACTGCATTGACTGTGTTGCCGATGCTAACATGCTGATCTGTAACAATTAACAATTGTTCGCTGACTGCAAAGCACATTCTCAATCTAGAGAGAAACCAGGTCCAAGTCTCATCATTTTCGATTGGCCCAACACCAATAGCCAGTGGAAAAACATTTTCATTTCCATCTTTCGTCACATCAACCAATAAGATGTCTTTGCTTCTGCCCTTCAAGTGTGTGGCATCAATGACAATGACTTGTCTTAACAAATTGTTTTAGAAAGCTAACCTGGACACACCGAGTGCAACAAAGCAATGTCGGAATGTTCCATCTGGTGCGATATCAAGATCTATCATCGTGTCTGGATCGTACTGCCGAAGCACCTCGAGATATCTAGGCAAGAGCTTATAAGAATCCGCTATGCTGCCATACATCAGGGAAATGACTGCATTTCTGGATCGCAATGCAATAGCATAACTCGCCTGAATCCCAAAAGTTCATTGAAGTTCGGCCATTATTGCTCTTGGTTTGATGATTTGACCCTGGGCATCCTTCGAGCAAAATACGCAGCCACTACTTTTGAACGGATATTTCTGGATCCAATTCCCGCAAGATTCAACATACAATTATGATTTGGTTGAAAGTGACGGATAATCCAGCAACCATCCCTGCACCTTGCACGTATGTGATACGAACAATTCTCACTTCATTTGCAAATATAATCAACTCGGATGCTATCAGACTTTTTCACTTTAAACTCTTGACGATGCTCCATATGCCACAAACCAACAACAATTAGCAAATCATCTTTCTTCCAGAACATGGCACCCAAACTCAATTCCTGATCAAGTATGGATGCCACATCTCTCACAACAGGTGCCTCGCTCGTATCCACTGGCATAATTGGTACTAGCCAATTATTCATATCACCTTGTATTGGACAACCTTCTAATAGAGAGTTAGTGGGCATACGATTTGAAATAAAAGCACTCATACCTCCCGCTGATCTGATCCATGCAGAAAATTCTGCAACTGTGCAACCCATCAAGAAATTTTCACCTTCATTATCAGAATCAGATCCGGATGAAACTGAATCTAGATCAGCCTCGTCGTCTGCTTCTTCTTCCACCACACCACCATCAGTTCCTGTGTGGTATTCAGGAATGAAGTCGGCCTCCTCATCATCATTATGATCTTCAGGGAGCTCATCATTCAAGTCAGAAATACGTGAACCCCGACTACCACCTTCAGAACCAATATCAAAATGCATAGAAGATGTAAATCTTTGAAGTTCTGATTCAGTTGGACTGTAACGAGCATATGGTGGAGGACTGACTGAGGATATGAAGGGGATGTAGGGGATGGCTCCCGCTGAGAAGTCCGAGCACCAGTGTTGATTGTGGGATTCATAATAATATAAATATCAGGCTCCAAGTAAAAATTGAGGAGTCGTTGCAACTCCGTATTCTCTGTCAGCAATGATGCTCCATTTCTTCTGCTTTGAGTTTGAGATGTATAATAGATATTGTACTCACCTCCAATACCTTCTGCATCAAGAATCGTCTGAATGGTGCTTCTCAATGCAGCTATTGATATATTAGCCATTGATAGGTAAATCAATCTTTCTTGGCCACCAATATAGTGCACGAATGATCAAAATGGCCATTATAGTGCAAAAACATGTTGCACCAATTCGCCATTTAAATTGCTTGAAAATGGGTTCAAAGGGGGAGAGAGAAAAGGTGAATGGCAAAATGATGATAGAATTTTTTTTTGTTTATGCGGTGAATGAAATTTTGCTTCTGAATGTGAGTATATAAAGTAAAGAGTTAGGTCTATATTCAATGAATGATTTCAAAGTCTGCAAAAATAAATTGATTGAATTGATGAGTGCTGTTGGAGGTCCGGACTCGATCCGACCCGACCAAAGTATTGGATTAGGTTCAAACCATGAGCCAGACCCGTTACCAGCCCAAACACAGGAAAATTATTCGGTCCGAGCTGGGCAGAATCAAGCATTGAGCGCAGCTCAAACATCAGAAGCAGTTCGAACATCACCAAAAGGAGTTCGAATTCGCTTCCCCGCAGCTCGATTTGGTTCGATCTCAA
>JAPKLW010002785.1:47817-58962 GCA_026898455.1 Plectranthus barbatus | reverse complement strand
CTTGCATTATTGTTTTGTAATAGTTGCATTATATGTGAGTCAGTTATAATTAGTTTATGAAGGTTCTGTTCCATTATGAGAATTCATTATATAGTGTAAATACATGCATTATGTATTGTTATGAATTGCATTATATATTTGTAGTACTTAAGTTATATTTGAAAGAGTGATTATTAGTTTACGTACTTTCAAAAAAAAATTATATCTGCACTATATAATGTTATGGCTTGCATTATTGTTTTGTAATAGTTGCATTATATGTGAGTCAGTTATAATTAGTTTATGGAGGTTCTATTCCGTAATGAGAATTCATTATATAGTGTAAATACATGCATTATATAGTTATGAATCTTGCATTATATGTTATAAGTTTCAAATTTAATTCATGTTTTTTCTGTACAGATTCGTTTGTTCCAAAGTGTGATAACACAACACCAAGCAGATGTAGAGGATAGGTGATGTGGTGTGCCTTGTTGGCAATGTGAGATTGTTGAGATCTTGCAGGCTCACCATCTCTCACAGACTAAACATCCCTTGGTCAAAGCCTTCCTTGACCTCAACTAGCTCTTTACATCAACTCTGTATAAGATTGAGAGCTAGCTATGTTGAGATTGATGAATGATGATGATTGAGGAGGTTCTGTCCCTTGTTTGTTCCACAATGGATTGTATTGCTATTATTGTATTGTATTGTTATTTGTCAACCCTCATTCTTGCAACTTGTGATGTTTCTAGAAGAGGTTCAATGAGTGATTGTAACTTGTTTTAATTCAGATTTAATTACAATTTTATTCGCAAGCCACAATTTACGTTGCTTTTGCACATTTATTTTTAATTAATTAAAGAAGAAAAAACACATTGAAATTATATTAACATATTTTTTAAGTTCAACATATAATGATAATATTTGGAGTATATAATGATAGTCCATAAACTATATAATGCAGGTCTGCTTTGTTTGATGAAACCCACTGCTTTGAATTATATTAACATATTTTTTAAGTTCAACATATAATGATATATAATGATAATATTTAAACTATATAATGCAGGTCTGCTTTGTTTGATGAAACCCACTGCTTTGAATTATTACACATGTTAGTAATATTTGTGTATTCGTGTGAAATTAGAGGGATAATATATAATGATAGTATCTTCTCTATATAATGATAGTTTGTGAACTCTATAATGCATGTACGTTGTATGTGTATTAAGAAGGTTATAATTCAAGGGCGAATTTTAATTAAAAACGAAAAGACTAAATTGCCCAATAATGCAGGTTTTTGGGGAAAAATGCCCGCGTTTTTTTATTAGATCTGGATCGTTGATTGAGCAAGATCTATGGCCGAGATTGATTTTTATTTCTTATGGTAACAGTGGTTCTCACTGGATCACGTCCATATATATATATATATATATATATATATATATATAGAGAGAGAGAGAGAGAGAGTTGTAATCATATGTGAACCACCTTCCAGATGAGATATAAGATCAAATCTGATTCATTTATTTTGTTAATCTGACGGATAATATTTAACTTGAATTTGAATTTTGACTTTTTAATTTTAATTTTAAAAATTATGAAAGGGCATTACAGTAAATTAAATTATGGCATTTTTATATATTCCATATCTGTTCCTGAAAGCACGTTCATTTTATTGATTCAGATCTACACAAGATTTAGGGTTCTTCTTTCATCGCTCTTCTCTAACTTCCTTTGCACAAGGTATGTATCATCATCAAACCACTTTTCAACCAATATACATATCATTCACTTTCTCTCTAATTTTTTTTATCATCGTTTTATATTCTCAGCGTTTTTATTTTTATCATCTTCGTGTCTATTGGAATGTTGGAGGAAACGGAAGCGGTGCATAATTACTACACGTTCATGATTTTCACATATTTTCATAACATCATCCAACATTGTTCCAGATTATTTTTTTTTTAGATTTTTGTTTGGCAAGAGCAGTGATAATTATTCAATGATGTTTTTGTTCGATGGTGCCGTTCAGTTTCAAAATCCTAATTTGCTGACACCCCCCTTAATTAGAAAATTCACGATCCTTTTGGTTGTTTTTAATATTAATTATTTTTCAAATTTTTTTAGTTTTGAATTATTGCAGATTTTACGCCTGTAAATGTGCAGTATAATGATATAATAGTTGCAGTACTATGATAATTCGAATTCACATAAAGAGTTTTGTTAAGATTAGTTGTTTTTCAAAAAAATTTCTATGTTGAATTATTGCAGATTTTACGCCTGTAAATGTGCAGAATAAAGATATACTAGTTGCAGTATTTCTTATAATTTTGAATTCACATAAAGAGTTTTGTTAATATTCATTATTTTTTCAAATTTTTTTCTATTTCGAATTATTGCAGATTTTACGACTGTAAATGTGCAGTATAACGATATAATAGTTGTAGTATTTCTTATAATTTGAATTCACATAAAGAATTTTGTTAATATTAATTATTTTTCAAACTTTCTCTATTTTGAATTATTGCATATTTTAATTTTGAAATACTATAATTCAGAGAACCAATCTCATTAAATTAGGAAACAAATATAATTTAATTTTGAAATGTAGTATTTTAGAATTCAAATTCCACAAAATTAGGGGCTGAAAATCGTGCATATATAATTTTGATTTTAAAAAAAATACGTGCAACTTCTTCCTCTTAATAATGCAACTTTTATCTCTTAATACTGCAGCGAATTCGATAAAATTATGCAGTAAAACTGTTTTGAAATTTTAGCAAATAAAATCGTGGGTAAGATATGAGGAAGTTAAAAGGTGCGTCACATTTACTAAAAAACCCTTTTCTGCAACTTTTTTGTTCTATTATTGCAGAGAATTTTTGCAGCTCAAAAATACATCTGGAGCGTCAATTTTCTTAATCAATGGATAAGATCAAGTCTTATTTCACATCTAAGAGGTGGTTTCCACCATAGTGCACCCCTATATATATATATATAGGGGAGTGATCATATGAGAAATCCCCTTACCATGTGAAAATAAGAACTAATCTCGGCCATCCAATTGGTGATCCAACGCTCAAGACAAAATAAATCCCGTCTGCATTATAGTGTAGTGAAACATGCATTAAAGGGTAATTTTGTAATATTTTTTTCTCTCCTCTTAAATCATCCTAAATCTTTAAATGATCATATCTCCTTTGATTTGGATTATTTTTTAATGTATCATATATCAAATTAAAAGTAATTTAATTATCTTTCAAACGAAATCCCTATTGCATATATTTCGATTTAAAAATCATCGTAAAAAATGAAAATTAGTGATTATATGCATAATTCTCGTAACAGTACATGAATTCTTATATAATAAATGGTGTTGCACAATATAATGCATGAATTTATATTATATAATGTAGAATATGATAGATAAAATGCAATAACTTTTTGCCTGCAAAAAAAAAATTAATTAAAATTCATTATCTTTGCATACTGTAGATAATATCATAGTTGTTATAAAAGTTGATCAGATATTACTTGTTTTTAATTATGTATTTTTTTGTTATATTATATAAATGTATATTACTATATTATATAATGCATGTTTGTTAGGTATATAATGAATGTTTGTTAGGTATATAGTTCATGTCGAGGTCAATATAATGCATGAAGTTATATAATGAATACAATAGCACAATATAATGCTTGAAATTATAGTATATAATGCAAAATATGATAGATAAAATGCAACATGTTTTTTCAGCGAAATCATCATTCATCATTATATTTGCACTTGTTATGTATTATATAGTAATAACATATGCATTATAATGAATGTAATATAATTTTCTCTAAAATAAAAGTAATATCATGTATAATATGCATAATTCTCATAACAGTATACGAATTCTTATATATAATGAATGCAGATGCACAATATAATGCATGTCGTATAATGATAGTAATATTTCTAAAATAAGAGTAATACCATATTATAATGCAAGAATATGTTTGTTAGATATATAATGAATGTTAGGTATATAATGCATGTTTCTTATGCATATAATGCATGTTTGTTAGATATATAATGCATGTCGAGATAGAATATGCAAACAGAATATTAAATAAGTACGAAATGAAAAAAATACCCTATAATGCAGATTTTTTGAGATATAATGACTGAAAATTTTAGTAAAATCCTGAGCGTTCATTCATTAAAATCAGTGGCGAGGATTGGTTCTTATTTCTTATGGTAAGAGTGGTTCTCACTGGATCGCATCCCTATATATATATATATATATAGTAGTGACCATATGAGAATAGTTTTTAGTATGAGAAATGAGAATAAATCTCAGCCTTTGATTTTGTGATTTGAACGCTCATGATCTATTTCACTCCGTGTGCAGTCATCCTCGATTATCTTGCAATGTTGATTCATTAAGGTTATTTTTATAATTTTAGGTTTTTTAAAATTTAAATAGTATCTCCTTCCATATTTAATTAGATTTTTTACACCTTTTTTCGCGCGATGTGATTTCTTCTTCCTTCTTCCTTCTTCGTTCGATTTGATTTATATTTCTTCTGTCGATCAGATTTTTTTCTTTGTTTCTGGATTTGGCATTCGTGTTCGATCTCGACTTTGAAACTGTGGTTGTTATTGAATTTCATTTTTTATTTTGGACTTCGGTCGTTTGAAGAGGACATGTCTGATCGAGCATCTGAAGGTAAGTTCATAGCTTTGTATTTTTTATTTTCGATAGTGTTCACGCTTCTTTTGATGTTTTTTAATGTCAGGAGATGATTTGATCTTGTTTTGAAATTATAGACTCTGTTCGTAATTGATTCGTGCACGAATATAGTTTAAAAAAGTTTGTGTTATTCAGATGTTCATTTTTACTTTCATATTGTGCATCTTTAGTGTTAACTTTGTGCATTTTTGTATCTTATAGGTTCATTTATTCCAAAGTGTGTTGATGAGATGAAACCTTTTAAGGGCAGAGTTTTTAGAACTGTTGATGATGGTATTGAGTTTTATAGGGATTATGCTCGTGTTGTTGCTTTAAAGAAGAAGATGTTTGAATATTTTTATGGTCGATCGGTTTCTCAAAATATTGAAGTGTTGCCCCCAGTTATTGTGAAAATCAAAGGCAGTGGAAGTGGAATTGCTTCGACGAAGGAGAAAGCTCTTAGAATGTTGGATAAACCAATGAGAATGTCTGCAAAATGTAAAAAGCTGACCTATTGGGATTCAAGGAATTGTGTTAAAGTCAATAAGAATGTAACCAAAAATGCATGATAGCATTCTTATAGATGCACGTAGGATGATAAAAAATGAACTTACGAAAATTAATGCAGTGCAATTTTAATTTTTTTTAAATTCGTATTAATGTAAAAATGAAGTAAATCGTGCTAAAAATGCAGGTTGTTGTTTGTTTTTGAGTATTTTTACGGTTTTAGCCTTTGTTGCATGATATTTGACGAAAAATGCCGTGTTTTTCAATTCGTTGAGATTGAATCATGTGCGTCGAATTGATGAGATGGACGGGTGAGATCTATTCTTATTTCTCATAGTAACTCCTATTCTCACCTGATCACTACCCTAGAATCAGTTATAATTATATATCTATTTCTCGATTCAAATCTATTTTTTACGAATCATATATCAAATTAAAAGCATTTTTACGACGACTTATATGATATCCATATTGAATATGTTAAATTTAGAAGATTCGCATGAAAATCATGATTTTATATTCAGCTGGTATATGTTCTTCATTATATTTACATTCAGGATAAAAATGCATCAATTACGCATAAAAAATGTTCCCAAATATATGCATTTTTTTGAAACAAATGATGCATTCTTAACTTGAATAAGATGCATTTTTATTCTAAAGCATATGCATTTTGTATTCATATTGAGTGCATTTTTTGCATTGATTATATGCTGTAGTTTTAAGCCTAAAATATTGCATTTTTACATCGAATGTATGCATATTATGTTTTATGAACTGCACAAAATGAAATTTTTGAATATATATTTTTCACATTTTTACCCTTTTATGCATTGAGTATGTGCAAAAAATGCACCGAAAATTGGACGGGATTTGTTTAATTTGAGTCGTTGATTGCATATATGTATATAGGGGGCTGATCTGGTGAGAATAATCCTTATCGTGAGAAATGAGAATAAATATAGTCCATAGATTTGACAACATCAACGATCCAGATTACATAAAAGCTTCAACAAAAAAATACGGCATTTTATCCTCATTTTACTTCATTCAAGGGCAACATAGTCATTAAATGCAAAAACAACATTTATTATTTGAAGTTATACTTCATCTAATGGTCATTGTATCGCTCGTATGATTCATTATATCTACTGAGATATTCATTTTATATATAATATTATGCATTATGATGTGAGATTCGTTTTCTAATCTTCACTTAGGTTTCACACATATTTTCATAGGTTTAATTAACAATTTAACACCTTTCTCTTTCCTTGGAATTAACTGACTGTCGCTCCCTTCAATTTTGACCACATACGGAAGTAACAGTTTGATAGTTTGAGGAGTTGATGCAACATAATCATCTTCAAACATATTCTTTTTCATTGATCAATTGTTATAGCGATCAATTGTTATAGTTAGCAATTGATTCATGCTAATGATTTATAAAATTCATTCAATATTCTAAATTTCTCCCTTTGTAAGGCTCCAACGTATCAACACATTCAGGTATAAATGAACCTAAGAACAAATAAAATGAACGTGTTAAAAAAATAAAATCAAAAAAATAAAATCAATAAAAAGTAATAAAAAGGAATATCGGAGTTTACTAAAAATGAAGCTGTAATACCAAATAATGAATAACACAACACTACAGATGAGTAATAAAAAGTAATAATGAAAAAGACTTAAAAAACTGTTTGAAATAAAAATTCTCAAAACAATATATCAAAAACAGTCTCGTGAAACCATAGTCAACAAATATCATCCCAAAACTTCAAATAACTGAAACACATATGATATTCAAATCAAAAAACCAGAAAGAAACGTAAACTTAGACATCACAAAAACTTCAAATCTAACCTTAAGAACTAAATCAAAACCAGAATCCGATCACCAAAATCATATACATGAATTAATTAGGATAAAACGAACATGAAGACGAATTAATATATATTGGGAGATCTCAAAACTTATTCAACAAGACAATCGAAATCTCATGGAAAATCGAAAAGAAAAAGAATTACATATCCAAATCGCGTGAAAGAAGGAAACCAAAAGAAGAAAATCGTTTATTTGAGGGAGATACCATAATTAAAACATGTTAAATAACAATGATACCTTTAAATATGTAACAATGAAGTACACGGGGGATAAAATGAAAACGGAAATTATTAAAGCATGACTGCAGATCTTGTGCAATCAATGGCTGAGATTATTTCTCATTTCTTACATTAACATCTATTCTCATATGATCTAACCTCTATATATATATATATAAGGGAACACAATAGGCTAAACTCATCTCATTGAATGAACTATGAACTTTCATTGTACTGTGTGTAGTTTTTATTATAGTGTGTGTTGGCGGTCCGGACCAGATCCGACCCGACAGAAGCACCAGGCCAAAGCCAAACAGTAGGCTAGCACATTGCCGGCCCGGCATGAGTAGAAAGCCCAGTTCGAACCGGGTCAGGCCTAGTAAGAAAGCGGTTTGAATAGTGCTAAGAGCAGCTCGATCGGCATCGTTAGCTGTTCGATTAAACTCACCGATATCTTATATGGTCGGAAAAGGAGCTCGACATCAGATCCTGTGCCTCACTCCTCAACAACTCAACGGTCGAAGACCAACGGGCGAGCCAACGACTATCATGCGAGAAATTCGGAACCGTCAAAGCCCCCCCCCACGATCGGCAAACCACCCCGAGATTCGCGGGCTCAACTTCGGGCAGTTGAGAATGACGCGGAAACCCTAAAGGAAGGCTACTCCTATAAATAGTCCCTCAGGCTACTGGAAAAGAGAGAGATTGATCATCCGAATTATACGCACCTGCTACAATTTCACCGTCACCTTTTTGTTTAGTAATTCAGCAAATAGTCAATAGATTAGTGGCCGTTGTTTGTATTCTTTGTATTCCATCACTAATAGTAAAGTTCGCCTAATCTCTGTATTCCATTCAAGTTATTCACGGTTCTTGGGGCTCCTACTCTTCGAACAGATCGAACCTCAACAATTTGGCGCCCACCGTGGGGCCTCAAGAACAACCTTTGTGTTTTCTATGCAGGAATGGTGGACGATCCAGGCAACACTCATGTTGTCGAAATCGACGACCAGAGAACTGCTCCGGTAGGGAATCAAGGGAGAGGACCCAACCCCGGAGCGGGACGAGGGGCCCGGCGGGGGTAGGCCGAGGGGTACCGGCAGCACCAGGACGAGGGCAAGCCGCCGCAGCAGGTAGCGGGGCTCCGCGCCCACCAAATCCAGTCGGGATGGTGAACGACCTGATGAGGGAGTTCGATGCCACTCCACTTGAAGAGCTGACATTCTTGCTGCCACCACCCAACATTCTTGAAAATCCCCATGTCTCAAGGTTGGTGACGCACGTGCAGAGCGCGCGAGGCGCACTTGAAGAGATGGCGAGGAGGTATGAACTCCTCGAGAGAGAGAACCGGAGGCTGCAGTTGCAGAATAGTAACAGGCAGCCAATAGTCGAAGAGCCTCGAAGCACGGAGAGAAATGCTAGTAACACCACGAGAAACTTGGAGGCAGAGTTCGATCGTGCAGGGGGAAAAACCGCCGAAAGAACCCCAGAAGATACGCTGACCCTCAGAGATCGGACCGATCAATTGAACTGATTGGGATTGCAGGCTATCCAACAGATCGAGCGAAGGTTTGAGCAGAGATTCGGCCACCTTGAATCATTGCTCTCCAGGATCCCAGGGCTCCCCGCACCAAAAAGGACAATCCCTCGTGAGAGCTATGCGGAATCACCCTTCTCACCAGATATTGCTGGGGCCGAACTCCCAGCCAGGTTCGCTCCACCTAGTTTTGTCCTATTCGATGGGACCTCAGACCCGGAGAACCATATAGCCGTGTACCGACAGAAGATGTTGGCATTGGCAATTTCGGGGGCATTGATGGAGGCATGTATGTGCAAAAGCTTCGGGTCGAGCTTAACAGGGCCTGCCCTTCAGTGGTTTATAAATTTGCCCCGAAGTTCGATCTCCACTTTTGCGGAATTACACCAGTTGTTTCTACGGCAGTATTCAAGCAGCAGGTGCCTCGATAAACACCCGGACGATCTTTATGCTGTGATCCAGAGACCGGGAGAGCCTCTGAGGGCGTACCTGTCGAGATTTAACAAGGAGCTGGTCGCAGTGCCAAACTGCCCCAACAGCACCACCGTGCGAGCCTTGACGAAGGGTCTCGACGTGGACTCAAATCTGTATCGAGAGCTCTCCATTTATCCTTGCCAAACGATGGACGACGCTCTGAACCGTGCTTGGGCGCTCATCAAGTGGGAGGAGGATGAGCCCTACCGATGGGTACACCGCAACAGTGGAAGACCCAGCGCACGCGAAGAGGGTCGCCGTGAGCAAAGAGATAGGCGTCCTCCTAGGTCGCACCCTTATAGCAAGCCACCTCAGGTTAATCACCTGGGCCCATATATTCCGGAGTACACGCTCTCGATCGCACCCGCCGACTTTGTCCAGAATGTACTCTGAAGAATGCTGGAAAAGGTGAAGTGGCCTCCGAAGATGAAGGCCGACCCGGCCGCACGCGACATACAAAAGTTCTGCGAGTTCCACAATGACCACGGTCATACCACTGCGGATTGCCGCGCCTTGCACCTCGAAGTGGTCGAGCTCCTTAAGAAAGGGTACCTGGCCGAGTACCTATCAGACCGGGGAAAAAAGACATGGACTCGGGAGAAACGAGCAGATGAACCTGAGCCTGAAAGGGCAGGTGCACCGAAATCACCAGTACCGGTCCGAACTATCAACTGTATAACTGGGGGATCAGAAATCAGCGGAATCACAAAGTCCGCGGCTAAGAGGGCCAGGCGATTGACCAGAGAAGAAGCTGTGGCGCCACGAAGGAAACCGGGTCACCACCCGATTGAATTTACCAGCGAGGAGGTGCCAGGACTGAGCCATCCTCATGACGATGATCTGGTAATATCACTACTAATATTGAACTGCCTCGTGAAAAGGATCCTGGTCGACAATGGGAGTTCAGCGAACATCCTATTCATGCATGCATTAAAAGAGATGAAAATCCCCGAGGAAAAGATCGTTCGATCACAGACCCCGTTGATCGGTTTTAACGGTGGCGTCCAGATGACGGTCGGGACAGTGGTACTCCCGACGTTCTGCGGGGGGACACATTATGATGTATCATTCATGGTCGTCGATGCTCCCAGCGCTTATAATGCCTTGTTAGGACAACCATGGCTGCACCAGTTGAAGGTTGTCCCCTCGACGTTTCATCAAGTGGTCAAGTTCCCAACAGCTGGGGGAGTTTGCACGATTCGAGGCGAACAAAATGTCGCTAAAGAATGTTACTATGCGAGCTTCAAAGTGGTATGCACTCAACAACACTTTGCCAGAAGCGAACCACTACCCCCAGCAGGAGAATCGAAAGAAACAGAAGAAGTCAAACTTGATCCGACTGACCCAGAGAAAAACACAAACATTGGAACTGGATTGGAGCCCAAAATCCGGACTCAATTAATTGAGTTTCTCAGTGCCGAACGAACAGTTTTGAATGGTCACACAGGGATATGATAGGCATCGACCCAGAGGTGATGATGCATAAGCTACAGGTCGATCCGAACTACAGATCTGTGCAGCAAAGGAGGAGAAAGTTCCCGGCAGAAAAGAACGAAGCAATCGATGAAGAGGTGCAGAAATTACTAGACATTGGGTGTTGGGAAATCTGTCTAAGGTTTCCTCCCTCAGTAGCTTATTTGTATAGATTGTAGTTTTGGTGGATCAAATCCTAAGTCCTACCAGCGTCAGTTGTCTCTAGATAGCTCTAGATCTGGTCTTAAATGTAAAGTCCTGTTTAGATCTTTGAGTTGTAAGTCGCAGCTGATCAAGACTCGTGCTGACACTGTTCACCAGCATGAGAAGCGCTTATGACTGG
>JAPKLW010002785.1:0-47807 GCA_026898455.1 Plectranthus barbatus | reverse complement strand
CGGGCGTACCTTGCCGTAGTGAGATTTACGTTCTTGGGAGAACTAAATCACCCAGTTAGCTGAGGAGGTTGAAGTGACGTGCTCGCACTCCGCCAGCTGAGAAGAGTTGAAGAGGGAACCATGACCGGGAGCGGTTGATCTAGTGAACTGGTGGACAAGGCATTCACCAGCTAGAGATAGATCGTAGGACACCTGTAACCGATTACTCTTAGTGGAATTTCCAGTGCTTCGACTGGAGAGTGGACGTAGATCGATTGATCGAACCACTATAAAATTCTTTTCTTATTTATCAGCTTTCTACTCTTCAGTCATATTTTAAACCCAGCACTCAAGTGTTGGAGTATATTCTGAAACTGATAAGATAACTGTGCAAACAAGGCTAAATATTCTAAGTTTTGATACACCAGCTGACAGGTACCAATCAGCGGTGTAACCAGCGTGCAAGAAAACATTTACTTTATCATTATTTCCGCTGCTAACATTCATACTCTGAAAAACGGGACCAACATTGGGTCCGTAAGGGAAGTAAAGTACCCGACGTGGCTCGCCAATGTTGTGGTAGTCAAGAAGAAGAATGGAAAAAATCGGGTCTGTGTGGATTACACGGATCTAAACAAAGCGTGCCCAAAAGACCCATACCCGCTACCTCGCATCGACTGTATCGTCGACGCAACCTCGGGGCACGAGCTACTAAGTTTCATGGATGCATTTTTGGGGTACAACTAGATTCTGATGCACCCCAAAGATCAAGAAAAGACGGCCTTCATGATGAGCAAAGGAATATACTGCTACAAGGTCATGCCCTTCGGACTTAAGAACGCGGGGTCTACATACCAGAGGCTCGTGAACAAGATGTTCGAGCCACTTATCAGAAAGACAATGGAGGTATACATTGATGATATGCTCGAGAAATCAAAGGATGCAAAGGACCACGTGGGACATTTGCGACAGGCTTTCGAAGTTCTGAACAAGTACCGAATGAGGCTGAACCCCACGAAATGTACATTTGGGGTCGCATTTGGAAAATTTCTGGGACATGTAGTTACCATGCGAGGAATAGAGGCGGATCCCACTCAAATCAGAGCAGTAAGGGGGATCGCACACCCGAGAAGTCCAAAGGAAGTCCAGAAACTCACGGGCCATCTAGCAACGCTCAACCGCTTCATATCCAGATACTCGGACCGCACACATGAATTTTTCCAAGTACTTCGGAAGGGGAAGAAGTTTGAGTGGACAGACGAGTGCGCAAGGGCGCTCGAAAAACTGAAAGACTACCTCGCAAGCCGACCACTCTTATCCAAGCCAGAGAAAGCAGAAACTTTGCTACTCTATCTATCCGTATTCGAGCATGCGCTCGGAGCAGTCCTCGTTAAGGAAGTAGCTGGGAAGCAGCGACCAGTACATTATGCGAGCAAACCACTGCTCGACGTTGAGACCAGATATACAGCGCTTGAGAAATTGGCATTGGCATTGGTGACGGCATCGCGAAAATTGAGGCCATACTTCGAGTCTCACCCCATCAAGGTGGTCACATCTTACCCACTACGGACTGTGTTCTCAAAACCAAGCCTGTCAGGGCGACTGCTAAAGTGGGCAGTGGAAATTGGAGGATACGGCCTCGAGTTCGAGCCAAGAACTACAATCAAATCACAAGTGCTAGCCGACTTTATTGCCGAATTTACCACCAATCTCCAGGTCGATGCAGAAAGAGAAATAGGAAGCTTGGAGATCAAGGAAACAACTGGAGAACCTTGGATCCTACAAGTGGATGGATCGAGCAATATCCATGGAAACGGGGCTGGCATAAGACTTCGAAGCCCATTGGGGGAGGTATTTGAAAGAGCCATCCGCCTAAACTTTGAAGCAACAAACAACGAAGCAGAATACAAAGCATTGGTGCGAGGAATGCAGCTCGCCAGAGAACTAGGAGCCCGCCGACTACAAGTACAAGGGGACTCACAACTTGTGGTCATGCAGATGGAAGATCACTTCCAAGTCAAGGAGCCCCGACTACAACGTATTGCGACCTGGCTCGAAAAATAAGGGAGGAATTCGAGGACTGTGAGATGAAACACATCGCACGAGAGGAGAACGCCGAGGCTGACGCATTAGCAAATCTGGCCTCCACCAAACAATTAAGACAAGACAGGCCCATTGCAATAACGTGGGCCGAAGAACCAGCCGCCCCGAGGGGTGAAGTCATGGACCTGACAATCAACGACTCATGGATCGAAATAATACGGAGATACATCAAGGATGAGATTCTACCTGAAGACCGAACTGAAGCCATACGACTGACCAAGTTAGCGGCCAAGTACACAGTCTACAACAAGAATCTATACAGGAGATCCGTCGAGGGACCACTATTCAAGTGCCTCAACCCTACTGCGAGGCAAGCAATCCTCATGGAGATTCACGAAGGAGACTGTGAAAGTCACTAAGGGGCTAGACCGCTTGTGCACAATGTAATATCAGCAGGCTTCTACTGGCCGACACTTCGAAAGGACGCCAAGAACTACGTGCGAAGCTATGAAGCGTGTCAGAGATTCGAAGTTACAAATTAAAGCCATGCAGAACCACTTCACGCCACGATCGCGGCGTGGCCCTTCATGGCTTGGGGGATGGATATAGTTGGGAAGCTACCTTGGTAGCCACCGACTACTTCACCAAGTGGGTCGAAGCAGAAGCCTTCGCCAATGTAAGGGAGCAGGAGGTAATCAAATTCCTATGGACCCACATCCTCTGCAAATTTGGAGTACCTAAGGAGATCAGGACAGATAACAACACGCAATTCACGGGGCGAAGAGTGCAAGAATTTTGCAACCAATACAAAATCAAGCTTGTGTTCTCTACGCCAAGGTACCCGGAGGCTAACGGACAGGCTGAATCAACAAACAAGACCATTATGGCAACGATGAAGAAGAGGCTCGAGGCTCACAAGTCGAAATGGGTAGAAGAGCTACCAGGAGTCCTATGGGCCTATCGAACTACTCCAAAGACCTCAACAGGATGCACACCGTTCGCCCTAGCCTACGGTGAGGAAGCCGTCATCCCAGCAGAAGTTCGAGGCGGCAGTCTACGCGTAGAAGCCTGCCAAGAGGCAGAGAACTACGAGAAAATGATCAAGAATTTGGAGTTGATCAACGAGCAAAGAGATCAAGCACTGCTTAACATGGCCCAGAGAAGAAAGCAGGTCGAAAGGTTCTTTAAGAAAAGAGTACATATGCGAACCTTCAAGGAGGGAGAATGGGTACTAAGAAGAGTCTTTCAGAACACCAAAGATAAAAGCCAAGGAAAGCTCGCGCCAACATGGGAAGGCCCATACAAAGTCACCAGAGTTGTAGGTCGAGGCGCCTATCACTTGGAAGATCATGATGGAAGGGAGATCAGAAACAGCTGGAACATCAAACACCTAAAGAAGTATTATTTCTAAGAGAAAAAAGATCGACGAACTCGATCTCCTAGATACGCCCTTCTAAAACCCTACTCTACTTTCAATTCCCATCAACTTTTAGTCAGCTACTGACTTGAGCGTCGGAGGGGCGATGCTTCGGCATCGCCCAACCCCTCACGGATTCCTTTGCAGGAACGAAAGACTCACCGCTAAAATCTACCAAGGGACGATCAAACTCAATCCAGATAAACACACCCTAACCCATCTCATTTCAGTTTATTTAATTTCTGGAGTACTTTTTCCAAAGGCGATTACTGACTTAAGCATCAGACTATTTTGCAGATCAGGCATTCTAACCATATATCCAAACGAGATACAAGTCAGGAAAGGGAAATCGGTGCATTCATCCAAAATTAAAACCAGTGCAGAAAAGCATAAACTTGTTCGTACAAGAAATCGAAACCATTCAGACAAAAGAAGTAAGAATTTTTTTATTCTAACTAGGCGGTGGCTGAGTCGTCAAGAGTCGGGCTGGATCCTTGGGTCGGGGTCGACTAAGATGTCGACCCATCCTACCCCCTCAAACCGTCGACCCTCTGAGAGGAGTCCTCGAGCAGCTTCTGATCATGCTCCGCATTTTGCTGCTCGAATTCCTGCTCCCGCTCCTGGCCTTGGACCCGCTCCTGCTCCTCGTCCTCCGGCTCGGGCTCGTCCAAGATGCTGAGGTCAAGTTTTGAGAACTTCCTGGAGATCGTTTCCCGGACCTCACTTTCGACCTGCTCGACGAGAGTCTACTAGGAGGTTAGATAAGAACAAACAGAAGTAAGGCGAAGGAATAGAGTTCGAAGTGTACCTCGTACGTCTCAGCAAAGTGCGGCGAGGTGATGAGCACGCCAAAATCAAGTCCCTCGCCCGTCTGCATCTGGGCGATTCGATCTTCGTACTTCGCCACCTCAGCCACGGAGCTCTCACGCTGCGTCTTAAGCCTAGAGTCGAGGGAGAGGAGTTGATCGTTCCTCACCGACAGGTTCGCAACCAGCCTCGCCACATCCGTCTTAGCCTCGGAGGCCACCCCTCGGGCATCATTAAGCTCCGCTTGAGTAGCAGCGGCCTCCCTCATCGCAGTCTCTGCCTTCGCCTCCGCCGCGGCCACCCTCTCCTCGGCCAGATCAAGCTTCTCGTTCTGCGAGTCCACATACTTGTTTAGGGAGTCCTGCTCCTTGCGAAGCTGGTAGATCTCCCCGACGCATTTGTCACCAAATACGTCGAGCTTGCGGCAAATAGCATCAAGCTCTACCTGGGCTTGCGCCCACAATAAAATAAAGACCAGTACAAAAGCGAAAGATAATCTTAAGGATGATACCTGAAGTCGGCGAAGCTGATAGCGAGCCAGGCGCGCCTGGGCAGTCCCCGTCTGGTCCACGGCTTAGGGTTCAGCAATAATTGGCGCGCGCGAACCAGAAAGGTATCCACCACCGGGTCTGGAGGCGTGGCAGATACAATGACAGATTTGTCGAGATCTTCCCGGCGCGTCTCACGCTCTAGGGAGCGATGACGCCCAGATTACTCCGGCTCCTTCACGCTGCGCCTACCGCGATCCTTGACCCCCTGCGGGGCATCGTGGCGGGTCGAGGGGCAGACGTCTTCAGTCGTAGTCTCCCCCGAAGCCCTGAAAGGAGGCGGAGGAGGCGGGGGAGGAACCTGGTTCCCATACTCCAGATTCGGGCGCTTCAGAGGATTTGGAGGACGATGTCGGGCTTCATCCTCCTCTCGCGCTCTCTTCTTCTCGCGGAGAGCCTCCGCAACCCGGTCGGCAGACACGTGAGGGCGACGAGAGCGGGTTATCTCCTCGGTAAAAGGGGTGGCTCGAAGCTCGCTGTCAAAGATGGCCTCCGCAGTGATCGACCTGCCGTTCCTTACGATCGGCCAATGACGGTCGCTCTCCGATACTTTGTAAGCTCGATCCACCCGAGCCTGTTCCTCGGTTGTGAGATCTGTTCGAGGAGGATCTGCAAAATAAATAAAGGGCCAGAACTTACGAAAAGTGAACCGCGAAGGTCACGACGCACTGCTCAGAATTCCCCCACTGACGAAAAAACTCGGGGGCTCCTTCGACCAACTTCAAATAGAAGAACGTCGTCCACCACCCCGGGGAGTTGGTCGGGGCCTTCTTTATTTGCGTGGACCTCCTGCGGGACCAGCGTGTGAAATAGTAGTAATGTTTGTCGGGGCTCTGATTTATCCGGTACATGTGGTGCCACTCGCGAACGGTAGGAAGTCCCAGATTCTAGTCGAGCCACACCAGCAGCACCCCAACCAGATGACACCACCCATTGGGGGACAGTTGGAAGGGAGAAAGGTTATACGACCCCAGCACCTCGCTAAAGAAAGGGTGCACAGGAAGGCCAACCCATCCTCCATAGCAGCCGTATAGAAGGCTGCGAACCCCGACGGCGGGTCGAAGCATCTGTTGGAAGAGCAAGGCACCGAGTACTTCACCCCATTGCATGGGACGGAGATAGCAAGAGCTTTTATCATCTCCTGGGTCACCGTGAATGCGGCCCCAAGGACGCGGTGGGTCCTCCAATCGGAAGGAAGAACATAATTGCCGGCAATTACCGGCTCCGCAAGATCCGCCTCTGTCGGACGCCTGCCTGAGCCAGATGCCTCGTCAGCAGCCAGAGACCAATCTAAACCCCGGTCAGCCCTATTCCCCGCCTGAAACCTAAATTCTAGGCGGGGGAATCCCCGCGAATGATCAACGCAAAACGAAAATGAGGGACGAGAGCAAATACGTTACCTTCGGAAAAAAGGAAGTCCGATCAACAAGCTGCAGTTTTTACGAGCTTCAATCACCGGGAGATGAAATAAAACTCGTCGCGAATCGCTCAGAAGAGAGAAGAAGTAATTGTGCGGAAAGAAGTGAGAGGCGCGCATCCCAAACGACGGTTATAAGTCAGACGCCCCCTCAACTTCTCCCAACCACCCCCGGTTTTTGCAGAAATTACACAACTGCCACCAAATTTTGCCGCCTAAATTTCAAACCCACTTAGGGCAGTTTGGTAAAAGTAGCCCGACAAAAAGCAGTTCACTAAAAGCAACTCGCCCAAGGCAGCTCGAATAGTGTCAGGCGGTAAGAAAAATCATCTGACTTCGGGGCCACACGCCCACACACATACCGTATAAAGACCCCTAAACCACCAGTCTAACTCACCAGGTGGCCAAAAATTAACCAAGCAGAACCCGAACTGCCTTAAACAAATGCCGCAGATTCGGGCCCGCGGCGACGGCACCCGTAGCAGCTTCCCGGGGCTGCACGGGCGAGGACCCCCACAGAGGAATCGGTCCTCAGAGCCGAGAGGTGCTTGAGAAGCACCTGAATAAGACCGGACCGCCCCTGAGGTAGTCCGAAGGGCCACAACCTGGGAAACATCTCCGAATACCGGACCACTAATTTTTAACTCAACCGATCACGACGGACCTGACCAGCTAAGTCAAAGGGGCTATTGTTGGCGGTTCGGACCAGATCCGACCTGACAGAAGCACCAGACCAGAGCCTAACAGTAGACTAGCACATTGTCGGCCCGACATGAGTAGAAAGCCCAGTTCGAACCGGGTCAGGCCTAGTAAGAAAGTAGTTCGAATAGTGCTAAGAGCAACTCGATCGGCATTGTTAGCTGTTCGATCAAACTCACCGATATCTTATATGGTCGGAAAAAGAGCTCGACATCAGATCGTGTGCCTCACTCCTCAACTACTCATGGTCGAAGACAAACAGGCGAGCCAACGGCTATCATACGAGAAACTCAGAACAATCAAAGCCCCCCTACGATCGACAAACCACCCTGAGATTCACGGGCTCAACTTCGGGCAGTTGAGAATGGCGTGGAAACCCTAAAGGAAGGCTACTCCTATAAATAGTCCCTCAGGCTACTGGAAAAGAGAGAGATTGATCATCCGAATTATACGCACCTGCTACAATTTCACCGTCACCTTTTTGTTTAGTAATTCAGCAGATAGTCAATAGATTAGTGGCTGTTGTTTGTATTCCTTGTATTCCATCACTAATAGTAAAGTTTGCCTAATCTCTGTATTCCATTCAAATTATTCACGGTTCTCGGGGCTCCTACTCTTCGAACAGATCGAACCTCAACAAAGTGTATGATACCTCACTATAGTATCATATAACCACAATGAACAATTACACACACATCAATGACATATCATAATTAAGTACTATAATGAACTATCATACACACTATAATGAATAATTACACATACAACAATGAAAAATTCATAGTTCATTCCAAGTGTTTAGTTCAGATTTGAACGCAACTCTCTATATAAATATATATAAATAAATATGAAGAGATATATATATATATATATATATATATAGGGTAGTGATCAGGTGAGAATATGAGTTACTATGAGAAATAAGAATAGATCTCGCGCGTCCATCTCATCAAATCGATGAACATGATTCATTCTCAGCAAATTGAAAAACGCGGCATTTTTGCCCCAGTATCCTGCAGTTTTAGCCTTTAAAAGCTAAAACTGTAAAAAAAAACTCAAACACAAACAACAACTTGCATTTTAAGCCCGATTTACTTCATTTTTAGCCCAATTTACTTCATTTTTAGCCCGATTTACTTCATTTTTACATAAATACGAATTAAAAAAAAATAAACATCTTCTTCTTCAAAGCAGCAACACGAGCGTAGTCTCTATAAAACTCAATACCAACATCAACAGTCTAAAAACTCTGCCCTTAAAATGCTTTATCTCATCAACACACTTTGGAATAAATGAACCTATAAGATACAAAAATGCACAAAGTTAACACTAAAGATGCACAATATAATAGTAAAAATGAACGTCGATTTGAATACACACTTTGGAATAAATGAACATGTAAGATACAAAAATGCACAAAGTTAACACTAAAGATGCACAATATAATAGTAAAAATGAACGTCGATCTGAATAAAACAAATCTTTTTAAACTATATTCATGCACAATAAATAAAGTCGAGACCGAACACGAATGTAAAATCCAGAAACAAAGAAAAAAAATCTGATCGAAAGAAGAAATATAAATCAAATCGAACGAAGAAGGAAGAAGAAATCAAATCGCGCGAAGAAAGGAATAAAAAATCTAATGAGATACTATTTCAGATTTAAAAAAAGCTAAAATTACAAAAATAACCTTAATTTTGCAAAACTGCAGGATAATCGAGGAAAACTGCATACAGAGTGAAATAGATCATGAGCGTTGAAATCACAAAATCAAAGGCTGAGATTTATTCTCATTTCTCATACTAAAAACTATTCTCATATGATCACTACTCTCTATATATATATGTATATATATAAAATATAGATAAATAAATATATATATATATGTATATAAAGTATGTTCGGTTTGATTTTTAAACTGAACCTGAACTCTTATAAACCGAACCAAAAATTTTAAATAATCGAACCGAAATTGACCAAAATCGCTGGTTTAGTTTCATTTTGCTCACCCCTAGATCCTATGTCCATTCTTCAGCCACCAGGAGGATTGGAATAACTAGAACGATGTTACAAGGTGATGTCACTAGTCTATAACTGTCACGAGAAGCTCCTATGTTCTCTAGTTGTATGCGCACAAACAAGTCCACGATGTATTTTTTTTCTCTTCTGGCAGGTTGGCTTTATCCCAAACGCATCACTAGGCCTCATTGGCTGGAATGGGGTTGTGAGTTTGAGTTCTTCACAAAATATAGTTGTTGGTCCCATATCAGAGTCGTCGTGGTGAGTAGCAAACAACTAACACAATAATGCAGCGGAAGATTAATGATTATCTTGCACTTAAGTTCTTGTCAAAATATGTTTAGCTCGAGGTTGTTCTTAGGGTTTCTTACAGGTAGATACTCTAGCAACAGTCGTTGCTAGGTTTCAAATCACCATAATCAAACAGTAAGTAATAAAACAGTAAAGAACACACAAGATTTATAGTGGTTCGATCTTAAAGATCTACGTCCACTCCTCAGTCGTATCACTGAGAATTTCACTAAAAAGATATTTGAAGTACAAGGAATTGCCTATCTCTTGTAGCAGGTAGTGAGCTTTCGACCTAGCCACTACAAGGCTATCCTCCAATGCTTCAATCTCTTTGGTCTGCAGCTACGGCCAAGTCAAGGGTGCACCTTCGTAAAACTTGTCATTCGCTGTAATGGAGGTTTTATAGTTCTCTTCTGAACTTGTTTGGTTTTGGCAATAGCCCGTCGGAGTCAATCCCTTTTCAGAGATGTGACTGCTGGATGCTTCCTTGTATGGAAGGTATCCCAATGATTGGATTCTTGAACAAAGTCAAGGAATCTCTTCAAGATAGTGTCACATATTCAATGAGGGACACTATGGTTGTTGAGAGCTTTGAATACTTCTCTTTAAGAGGGCTCTCAACTTATTACTCTCTCTTTTGCTTTGTTCGCTTTTGTCAAAGGAATCTCTGTTCGCTTTTCGATTGTTCAATTGTTTTGAATGCGAGAAGTAGTTGTTCGAGAGTTTTTTTGTCTGAGTAGTTCGAGTAGTAGTCGTCTCTCTCTGTTGGACTTCTCTTTTATATCTGGAGATTTAAACTTTGAATCGCCAGACCTGTTAGACACAACGGTCTTCTCCGTCCAAAATGGTTACTTGCTTTTTCTTCCTTTTTGATGTCGTACAATACTTTTTTACCTACTTCAAGTAAGGCTTTCGTCCTTTGTTGTACCTTCTGTCAGAACGGGCGTCTTTAGCAAGTGTTTGCTAGGTATTTCCTTGCTTAGCGTTCTATCGGAGAATGCTGGAAATACTCTGCTAAGCCTCTTGATTGTTGAGCTCTTCTTAGCATTCTGCTAAGTCTTTTGGTTCCTAAGCTATTCTAGTAATCTGCTAAATACTAGCGAATGCTGACCATTCAGCATTCTGCTATCACTTGATATCTTGGCTTCTGATTGCTATAGCTTTTAGCAATCTCTTCCGTAACAGCGAATGCTAACACCTTTAGCATTCTGCTAGATCAATCTGCTGGCTGCTAAGTGCATGCTCCTAGCAGTCTCTTCTTTACTTAAGCAAACATCCTTCTAGCATATGTCTGCTATCTCCTTAGCAGTCTCTTTGTCCGCATGTGATTGCTAGCACCTTAACAATCACTCTTCTTAGCACATGACTACTTTCTTCCTTAGCAGTCATCTTTGTCTACTGACTTCTCTAGCAGCTACCATCTGCTGAGAATACTTCTAGCAATCTAATCTATTACAACTCGATATTTTTCCTAAACAGGACATTACATAAGAGTTGCTAGACTATGCTAGACTTCAGCAATGATCGACCAAGCTACTAAGGATTTGATTCAACAAAACCTTTTACAATTTTAATCTAAGGGAGAATTACAACATAATTCCCAACAATAGTTTATGTAGATTGTGAGTGTCAATTTCAAAAAGGATTTTAGAAACCGGTCTCAGATTCAACTCAAGATTGAGTATGAACTTCGGAATATTAACTCTAGCATAGAAGCTTAGAGTCTTATGTTATGCGACACTGAATAATTGATTGATAAGTAATCTACGAATCATCGTTGATACTAAGTGCATGTTGGAGCGCAACTTCGACGTGAAAAATATAAGTGTAGCTAATGTGATCCTAGGTATCAAAATCTTAAGAAAGCCTGGCGGAATGGTCCTATCACAATCTCACTATGTAGAGAAAGTGCTTAGAATATTCAGTGCTTATGATAGTCCACCAACTAAGATACCTTTGGAACTCAACATTTATCTGAGCAAGAACAAAGGTGACCAATAGCTCAAGAAAAGAGTGCAAGGGTGATTGGTAGTCTAATGTACTTGACTAACTGTGCAAGACCTGATCTTGCATATTCAGTGAACAAGTTGAGCAGTTACACGAGCAATCCAAGTAAAGAACACTACAAAGCTCTTGTAAGAGTTTTGAGATACTTGAAGTATAATCTCGAATTGGGGCTATACTACACTAGATTTCCATCAGTACTTGAAGGGTACTGTGATGCCAATTGGATCTCGGATTCAAGTAATTCTTACTCCACAAGTCGGGAGGGGGCATTATCTTGGAAGTCTACAAAAAACATGTATAGCTCGCTCCACTATGGATGTCGATTTCATTGCTTTAGATATAATTGGTGAATAAGTTGAGTGGCTTCGACACTTTTTAGAAGGCATTCCATGTTGGAGCAAACATGTGTCCTCAGTGATGATTCACTGCGACAATCAAGCTGCGATTGACCGAGCACAAAATAACATGTATAACGGTAAGTTGAGATACATATGTGGTCAGCATAATACCGTCAGACAATTGATCTGGAATGGAATGATATCTGTTGACTATGTAAAATCAATAGATAATCTTGCAGATCTGCTGACTATGGGGTTAAACCAAAATCAAGTGAACAAATTGCTAGAGGAAATGAGACTAAAACCCACAACCTAGAATAAGTACAGTGGACACCCAACTTATATAATTGGAGATCTCAAGAACTATGTTCAATGGGACAACTAAGTCGTATAAGTTTATGTGATAACACCTGGAAGTTGAGATCTTCTTCCATTCCCTAGGTGAGTAATGAGAGGTGTCAAAAGGCATGCATGTGGAATAGGTTAAGTCAAATGAATTTTAATGACTCTTGAAAACCCTGTAGTGGTTGAGTACGGCAAGATACTCTGAAATAGGAGATCAATTATATAAGTGAGAAGTGGGGGCCGCTTCAACTGAAAACTTATGAATCCAAAAGGGTTTTCCATGGACCGTAATGGAAACAAACGTGAGAACGGATTGAGTTTGAAATATTATTGTTTTAATGTTGTTGACTAAATACACACCGTAGAGGAGTAGTTCTAGGTATACTTACAACTAAGCCACAGTGTATCCGACGGTTTTGAAGATGGAAGGTTCAAAGTCACAAGTTAACTTTCTTAGTGCGGTAACGTTTCTTGAGGACTGAGTTGGATGTGCATTCATGCATTGGGCATTTCCACTCATGGGGGATTGTTGGAGTTTGGAGTTATTTGAATAAATATTCCAGGCATAAATATTTAATTTAATCGGAATTAAACATTACAGGATCGGTCTACGCTACGAGTAGATTGATCGCTAAAATTATTAACGACTTAGCAGAGCTAAAAATACAGCGACAAATAAAAATTATCGATCCCACAGGGAATGAAATACCGAACCATCCTAAGTACTGAACTATAGTTTTTTAGGAAATTGTTTGAGGCGATCAAATTTAAAGGGTTTTGGTAACATTAACTTGAAAAACTAAAAATACAATAATCTTCAAAAGATCAATTAAAAACCAGACAGAATACTTCAACGGGATTTCAATGAAATGCAAAGATATAGATTCTAGGGATTTATTACTATCATTCCTAACCCACAACAAATAAATCGATCAAATGCCAATTTAATTCCTTGAAAGATGGAAATCAGAAAAGTATTGTAAACTTCTTTGATGGACAATTTATAAAGTAGATTATCGAAATTCCTTTACCCTTTCAGTCTCAAGAAATAATTCAATAACTCCCACAATCAACAGATTAAATCCTATAACCTAATTCCCTCTTTTTAAGACAAGAACAAATGATTATATTGTGAAATCGTTTTCCTGTTAATTAATTATTACCTTTTGAGTTTCAAATTAATTAACTAATAACCTAAATAAGTGGCCAACAAATTAAGGTTTAAATCAAAGCACAAAATTTCACAAATCTAACAAGGAAGGGCATTCGATTCAATTAATTGTAAACATGTAGTTAGGATAGATTTTTAACCCTAGAATCTGATTAAAAGTTTAGTTCATCATAATCACAATAAACAACATCATGAAAAGATAAAACCTGGAATAAACTTGCATTGATCAAATCAGAGTGTCGGATGAACCAAACAAATTCATCAATTGTCTTCAAACTCCAAATAAAACTCAAACTAAAATTTCTGCCTTGGAATAATAATTCTACTCTGAAAATAAGGTGTCTAACCCTAAAAACTCAAACTAAAGTATTTATATAGGTGTACAATTAATCCCCACAAGGTATAGAATTAAACAAGGAAGGAAATAATCAAAAATACAATTTTCTTGCCAAATTCATTTCCATGTCGACCGAGATAGAGGCCACATCGGTTGACGCGTGCTCCATCCCAACATCCTTCGCCTCGACCATCCACGTCGACCGACACAGGATTCGTGTTGGTCGACGTGGAGCTCCTGCGTCGACACCTTTGAGGCCGATGTTGGCTCTCCCGTTGACCGACACGGCCCTCGTGTCGGTCGAAACAGAGCCACATTCCATGCTTTTCTTCCTTCCTTCGAATTTACCTCTTTTCCTGCTAAATTCCACCGTCAAACACAAACTCTATACTAAAACACTACGATGCACGAATAAACATGAAAATCACGCGATTAGAACATTAAACAAGCTAGAAACTAATTGATAAGTTGGCGAAATAACGAACTTATCGACTCCCCCAAACTTAAACCATTAATCGTCCTTGATTAATCCACAGACAGAAAACTCAATCAAGTGCAGAAAAAGAGTGTGCAATGCCTCACAAGTCTCAAAACCATCTAAGTAACAATCATCCACATATAATGCACAATCAAGACCGCAACCAAACAATCAAATCATCAAAGGGGAACCTCACACAGAAGATTTTAGATTTCACTCATCCCTCAAGTGTTTAGGTAGTGTAACATCACTAAAAATCAAGGCCAATGCGCACTTACCATATGTTTGACAAGTTTCTCATCTCTCCACTGCTAAAATAGTGCAATAAAACGAGTAATCAAATAGGTCTTTTATTAGGTTGTAACGTGGATTCCTAAGATAGGTGGGATGTTTTTAGGCTAAGTGATTCAAACTCTCAATTACAATTCTCTCAAATCTAACTCTCACTATCACCAAACCACACAATATTGATTTTTCAAATCAACCACTTCCTTTTCGTTTCCGTTCTCTTTTTTTTTCAAACATTTTCCTTTTCTTTCCCCCCCCCCTTTTTTTTTCTTTTATTCAACACTAAATTGGTGAACTTCAACAAAAATAAAGATTATTTACTTCTAGTTCACCTTATTTCCACTCTTTCTTTTTTTTTTTTAATTTTATTTTTTCATAATTCACATTCTTTCATTTTGATAACATTCAACCACAAGACCCATTTTTGCACTAAATTCATACCCCTCTCACTCACCAACCATTCTAAACAAAGAAATCAATCACAAGGCTCAAAAGGGCTACAAATGGAGATTTTTAAGGCTAGTGTATAGGATTTGGGCTAAGAAAGAACATGCCCAAAATCATATTACCCTATTATCACACTTATGCAACTTCAAGAGAGAAACAAGTAATATTCTAGAAGATTATTCCATACGCACCTTGTCACACATCAACAGAAAATTTAGGCTCAAAACTCACTTGGGTTAAATATTTGTTCCCTCTCAACAATCATCAAGTTCGATTTTAGTCTAACATGCACAAAACATACATCAAAAAGCACTTATCAAGCCAGAAACTCCTATCATCGGCTACCCTATCACACAGATTTTCAAGTCACAGTCTACAAATCAACCAATCATCAATCACAGTCAGAAAGTAATAGGGAGGACTTAGTTCAAATCTCAAGCCAACAATAAATATAAGTTCTGATTGTCCTATGTTCAAGCATGAATGCAATGCAACAACTAACTAAAATCAACTAAACATGCTAAATCAGTAAATTTAATAAACTCCAAGGCAGTAAAAATTCAATAATAGCATAAAAACAGTAAATAAAATGATAAAACAAGTTTTACAACCCATGTCGTCTGATCACTGTTATTTCTAACAGATTAATTATAGAAACAGTGGCAAATAAATTTGTAAACCCTAAGGTTATCAAATCCAGGGGAATTGTGTGGGGAAACTATCCTATATACTAGCTATGATCCTAAGATTCATTGTTTGAGTGAACAGAAAATCAGGGTTTTGTTTGGAAAATAAAGATAACAATGCTGAAAATTAAAGGAGTTTTAAAATCAAATTTAAAGGAACACAGATTCTAGGGAAGAATTCTTATTATGGATAACATGTAGGAATCAATTAATTTAACATGTGGAATACTGCAATAATGTTATATTTCCTTGTTTGGCAAATATAACATAGATTACTAATTAGTGACTATCTCCGCTCGGTCTCAAGTACACCAAATTAGTCAACCTGATAAGCAAATCAGTTCAATTCCTACAGTCTAGTACATCTGTTTGGATAGTGTAGATTGTATCACGCATTCCTAATCCCACTATCAATATTCACCTCTCGGTCCTTCTATCAATAGCTAGACATCTAAATTAATCGTCACCTCTCGGTCCTTGAATTAATCTAGAATTATGAAATAAACACAGGAATCATGAACCTAATTAATTAATCCTAACATGCATCCATAATAATATCAAACCCTAGAACCCGCTAGGGTTTCTAGCCACTCATCGCAGATAGAAATCTAAAAGAAAACATATTAAATTGCATAAACATAAAGAACTTACAAGAAAAATAAAGGGTTTCATGTTTCCCAAGTCTCCAAACTCTAAAAACTAAATTGTAGAATGAAAAATATGAGAGCTGCCTTCAAAAAGTCTAATTTAGTTAGGTATTTATAGGGGTGCATGTGTACCCTATCAAATCTAGGGCTAAAGATATGAATAAATTCGATTTTCATCAAATCCCCGTGCCAGCAGACCCGCGTTGATCGTTGCTGATTGGCGTCAATCGACGTGGCTTCATCTTCGGCGTCAATCGACGTGGTCTCTCGCCCCTTCTGCGCGGTCTCACAATTTTGGCCATAACTTCCTCTCCCAAACTACGATTCACCTGATTCCAGTTGCGTTGGAGAGCTAACTCAAAGCTTCATCCATTGCAATGCGCCAATAGCCCGAATTCTTCTTGTGGAAGAAATCTTCACTGCTACTCTTACACGTCACTGCTTTCGGAACGGTTTTCAAGTGATTTTAGGCCTTAAACTTGCAAAAACACCAAGATGCGCGTAATACCACCTAATATAGACTCATGCATAAAATATATATATATAAACTCAATAAAACTACATAAAATAGTAGAAAATAATATAGATAAGCGAGTCAAATAATGAGCTTATCAAACCCCCCAAACTTGAACGTTTGATTGTCCTCAATCAATAGGCAAGAAAGAAATCAAAAGATCATGCGATTAAAGTGCAATGCCTCACAAGATTCATCACAGTCAAGGTTCAAAAATCCACTACACACAAGCAATTTGAAAGAGATGAAAAATTAATCAACAGTGGAAGAACTCACAGGAAGTGTATCCCTCAACTCTCTAGTGTTTAACGTATAGATGAAAGCACTCAACAACATGTATGAAGAAATTCCTACCATAGGCTTGCAAATTTTCTAATATCTCCACTGCTAGAATGTGCACACAAGTCTAGAATCAAAAAGGACTTTGTAAATAAATTTACAGATTAATTATAGAAACAGTGGCAAATAAATTTGTAAACCCTAAGGTTATCGAATCCAAGGGAATTGTGTGGGGAAACTATCCTATATACTAGCTATGATCCTAAGATTCATTGTTTGAGTGAACAGAAAATCAGGGTTTTGTTTGGAAAATAAAGATAACAATGCTGAAAATTAAAGGAGTTTTAAAATCAAATTTAAAGGAACACAGATTCTAGGGAAGAATTCTTATTATGGATAACATGTAGGAATCAATTAATTTAACAGGTGGAATACTGCAATAATGCTATATTTCCTTGTTTGGCAAATATAACCTAGATTACTAATTAGTGACTATCTCCGCTCGGTCTCAAGTACACCAAATTAGTCCACCTGATAAGAAAATCAGTTCAATTCCTACAGTCTAGTACATCTGTTTGGATAGTGTAGATTGTATCACGCATTCCTAATCCCACTATCAATATTCACCTCTCTGTCCTTCTATCAATAGCTAGACTTCTAAATTAATCGTCACCTCTCGGTCCTTGAATTAAATTAGAATTATTAAATAAACACAGGAATCATGAACCTAATTAATTAATCCTAACATGCATCCATAATAATATCTAACCCTCGAACCCGCTAGGGTTTCTAGCCACTCATCACATATAGAAATCCAAAAGAAAACATATTAAAGTGCCTAAAAGTAAAGAACTTACAAGAAAAATAAAGGGTTTCGTGTTTTCCAAGTCTTCAAACTCTAAAAACTGAAAAATATAATAATTCCTGTGATAGCTGATCCAAAAAGATGAATTTTCTAGGTTATTCATAGGGGTGGATGTGTATCCTATCAAATCTAGGGCTAAAGATATGAATAAATCCAATTTCCATCAAATTCCCGCGCCAGCAGACCCGCGTCGATCGTTGCTGATTGGCGTCGATCGACGTGGCTTTATCTTTGGCATCGATCGATGTGGATTCACGTCGATCGATGTGGTCTCTCGCCCCTTCTGCGCGGTCTCACGGTTTTGGCCATAATTTCCTCTCCCGAATTCCGATTGAGCCGATTCCAGTTGCGTTGGAGAGCTAACTCAAAGCTTCATCCATTTCCATGTGCCAATAGCCCGAATTACTCTTGTGGAAGAACTCTTCACTGCTACTCTTACACGTCTCTGTTTTCGGAACGGTTTTCAAGTGATTTTAGGCCTAAAACCTGCAAAAATACCAAGATGCGCGCAATACCACCTAATATAGACTCATGCATAAAATATATATATAAACTCAATAAAACTACATAAAATAAAAGAAAATAATATAGATAAGCGATTCAAATAATGAGCTTATCAAAACACCCAAACTTGACCGTTTGATTGTCCTCAATCAATAGGCAAGAAAGAAATCAAAAGATCATGCGATTAAAGTGCAATGCCTCACAAGATTCGTCACAGTCAAGAATCAAAAATCCACTACACACAAGCAATTTGAAAGAGACGGAAAATTCATCAACAGTGGAAGAACTCACAGGAAGTGTATCGCTCAACTCTCAAGTGTTTAATGTATAGATGAAAGCACTCAACAACCTGTATGAAGAAATTTCTACCATAGGCTTGCAAGTTTTCTAATATCTCCACTGCTAGAATGTGCACACAAGTCAAGAATAAAAAAGGACTTCCATTAGGTTGTAATGTAGGCTTTTTCTGATAAGGTAGGGAAATATGGTCAAGTGACTAGAATCCATTAAGTGGCCAACTCAACAAACTACAACCACTCTCAATCATCATCCACCTCATCTCCTCAAATATATCAACAAATACACAACTTTTTTTTTCTAGCTCATTTTGAATCTCTTATGCTCTTTACAAAATTCTTGTATTCTTATCTTTTTAGAGAGCTTATGAGAATTCTAATTATTTCTTTGAGCTTCTTTTTCACACATCTTTTCACCACTAATTTGTATTTTCTTATCTCCATCTCACAATCATTCCACCCCATATACCACAACTCAAGACATGAGCAAAACCAATACTTCTTCTTAATCTCATTGACGAGGAAAGAAAAATTTTGTATAGGCTCAAAAGTGGCTAACTAGGGAAAATTTAATGTGAAGGGACAGTGTTTAGGATATTGGGTTATCAAAGATGGCCTAAGATCATTTCCTAAACTTGTGCACACTATGCAGTCTCAACACAGAAAATAGGCAAGTTCTAGAGAAATAAAAACACACATGTGAATCTCACATCAAACGAAATAAAGGCTCAAATTTCTCACACAAGGGTTTAAAATTTTCTTCCAGAGTCAATTTCAAATCAGCTCAAGCAGCATGCAAGCATAAGTGTCAAATCAATCCTATCATGCGGTATTCTACATTCATAGGCATCTGACCACAATCACAATCAATTCAAACTCGACCCTCAACCAATTCTAATCTCACCATCTCATTCGGGTTATTTCAAAACTCAAAATTTTTCCCACAACATAGAATAAAATTAAAAATTTAGGGCAAAAATTAAATACAGAAAGAAGAATAAATAAAAGATAGAAGAGTGGAATAAGTTTGAAAATCAGACAAAAGAGGGAACGATACCTGGTAGTTGATCTCAGACATCAACTTTTTATCTCCCGGCGTCTTCAGATATCGTGCGGCGTGAATTGTTGCAGCTAGCACTTCACGTCGATTGACGTGAAGCCTTCTTGCCGATCCCGCTGAGGATCGAAGTATATCACGCCAGGCCGTTCGGCACCGATCGACGCCAGGCTGCGTCGATCGACGTGGAGCTGATCACCAATTTTTTTTAATTTTATTAAACAGCAAAATAATTGTTAACGCAAAAATAATAGAAATAAATTTGTAAACCCTAAGGTTATCGAATCCAGGGGAATTGTGTGGGGAAACTATCCTATATACTAGCTATGATCCTAAGATTCATTGTTTGAGGAATTCAAAATCAGGGTTTTGTTTGGAAAATAAAGATGACAATGCTGAAAATTAAAGAGGTTTTGAAATCAAAATTAAAAGAACACATATTCTAGGGAAGAATTCTTATTATGGATAACATGTAGGAATCAATTAATTTAACACGTGGAATACTGCAATAATGCTATATTTACTTGTTTGGCAAATATAACCTAGATTACTAATTTGTGACTATCTCCGCTCGGTCTCAAGTGCACCAAATTAGTCAATCTGATAAGCAAATCAGTTCAATTCCTACAGTCTAGTACATCTGTTTGGATAGTGTAGATTGTATCATGCATTCCTAATCCCACTATCAATATTCATGTCTCGGTCCTTTTATCAATAGCTAGACATCTAAATTAATCGTCACCTCTCGGTCCTTGAATTAAATTAGAACTATAAAATAAACACAGGAATCATGAACCTAATTAATTAATCCTAACATGCATCCATAATAATATAAAACCCTCGAACCCGCTAGGGTTTCTAGCCACTCATCGCAGATAGAAATCCAAAAGAAAACATATTAAAGTGCATAAAAGTAAATAACTTACAAGAAAAATAAAGGGTTTCGTGTTTCCCAAGTCTTCAAACTCTAAAAATTGAAAAATATGATAATTCTTCTGATAGCTGATCTAAAAAGACGAATTTTCTAGGTTATTTATAGGGGTGGATGTGTATCCTATCAAATCTAGGGCTAATGATATGAATAAATCCGATTTTCATCAAATTCCCGCGCCAGCAGACCCGCGTCGATCATTGCTGATTGGCGTCGATCGACGTGGCTTCATCTTTGGCATCGATCGATGTGGATTCACGTCGATCGACGTGGTGTCTCGCCCCTTCTGCGCGGTCTCACGGATTTAGCCATAATTTCCTCTCCCGAACTCCGATTGTCCTGATTCCAGTTGCGTTGGAGAGCTAACTCAAAGCTTCATCCATTGTCATACTCCAATAGCCCGAATTCCTCTTGTGGAAGAACTCTTCACTGCTACTCTTACACGTCACTGCTTTCGGAACGGTTTTCAAGTGATTTTTGGCCTAAAACCTGCAAAAACACCAAGATGCGCGTAATACCACCTAATATAGACTCATGCAAAAATATATATATAAACTCAATAAAATTACATAAAATAGTAGAAAATAATATAGATAAGTGAGTCAAATAATGAGCTTATCATCGTCATCCCCCCAAACTTATTCAACAGAATGAAGAATAAGTTTGAAATCGAGCAAGGGAAAGTAAAATTGTACCTCACTGGCCATCCTGATCATCCTCAAACTCCCCATGAGCTCTGCAGCGGTGGACTCTGCGGCGGCGGGCATAGACTGTCTCGGGCTGGTCCTCGGCTGGTGACACCAGCTGCTGCATCTGAGTTTCAATGTGCCCAAGTCGGTCACATGGGTGAGAGGGATGTTTGGCAGCGGGAATCTATCTCCGGTAGCCATCGTGAGGGCCAAGGGTGGACCCTCAACCAGCATAGTCCTCTGAATCAAATGATTGACATCCAAGAAACATCGTCCATAAGCTAGGCGGAGATCGTCAGTAGGAAAACCCAGGGAATGGGCAATGGGGGTGATCAGACCACCCCACAAATCTGTAGAAGAGAAGAGAGAGTGTAGTAAACAGATTTCCAGAAAATCAGGGTCAGATTTAACAGAAGAGAAGGGAGAAGAAATCACCGGTTCAAAGCAATTAATCATGTGGCACTCTTCTTGGTAGCTTTCACCTTCGTGCTTCTGCATAGACTTAAAAATAGAGAATGTGACAGATTCATCTTTCACTCGAAAAGTCAGCTTCCCATCCCTAATATCTATTAGTGCTCCTCCAGTTTTCAGGAATGGTCTCCCCCAGATGAGAGGGATATTCTGGTCTTCCTCCATGTCCAACACAACAAAGTCTGCCGGGATGATAAAATCCTTTACCTTCACTAACACATCTTCAACAATGCCCTTAGGATAAGTCACTGATTTGTCTGCCATCTGGAGCGAGATTGTGGTCGACTTGATGCTTCCAATTGCCAACCACCTGAAAATAGACAAATGCATAAGATTAATAGATGCACCTGAATCACAAAGTACCTTGCCGACAGTCTCTCCACCAATGATGCAAGAAATTTTGAAAGAACCGGGATCCTTCCTCTTGAGCGGCATCTTCTTCTGAATAACAGCACTGCACTCTTCGAACAGTTTAATGGTCTCATGCTCCTGGAACGGCCTTTTCTGAGAAACCATGTCTTTCAAGAACTTGATGTAACCGGGCATCTCTCGTAGGAGGCTTCAACCAATGGAATATTGATGTGCACTCTCTTCATGTGCTCTAGGAAACGTGTGTACCTCTCATTCATTTTGGATTTGGCAAAGCACTGTGGATACGACATCGGGGGCCTCTTGACAAGCGGGGCTGAGGTCTGTGTCGATCGAGATGGGCCCGCGTCGGTAGATGCAGCCTTCTGTGCGGCGGTCTCACGATCATCCTTTGCGTCGACCAACACGTGTCCTATATCGGTCGAAACAGAGGCTTCTCCTATGGGATTTTCTTCCTCTTCAGCCCTGTCTCCCTCTGGTTGGTCTTTCTCTGGATGTTTCGGCCCCTGGTATGATTTCCCACCTCTGAGAGTGATGGCATTGACTTCATTCTCCTGATTTTTTGGATTCACTTGAGTATTGCTCGGAAGTTGGCTGGGTTTGTGCTAAGCTCCAAGGGCATTAACAATCCGGCTAACCTGAGTTTCAATGATTTTCATATGCTTCCCTACTATATCAACCTTGTTACTGATTCCAGATACTTCTTGTTCAAGCTTCCCCACTCTATCAGTAGAGCCTTCCATGAACTTAGCGAGGATTTCTTCAAGATTCGGCCTTTTCTTCTCAACAACTTCTCCACCTTGAGCTGCAAAGTTAGGTGGTGGTTGTTCTGCTCCTTGAGGATTTGAGTAGGAGAAACCAGGATGGTTCCTTGCTGCATTCGGATTGTAGCCCTGGTTGTTTTGTTGATATCCTCCCCGGTAGTTATTTTGGAAACCACCTCGTTGGATAAAATTCACATCCATGCAGTCACCTTCTTCCTGAACTTGGACTTGTTCAACAGCAGCAACAATTTTTCCAGCTCTCAGTGTGGCAGAATCCTCTCTCAGCTTCTTGACTTCAGCTTTAAGGTCAACTTCTTCTGTAGCTTGCTCCACAACTTATATCGGCCTTTATCGAACATTTGATCATCTCTGGCTGTTGTTCACCATCTTTTGGAAGAAATCCATAGCCTTCTTGGGACCCTTTGTCATGATAGAGTCCCCCAAAGTAGAATCCACAAGCTCAACAATCTTCTCATTCAACCCTTCATAAAAAGTTTCAGCCTGGTCTGCCAAACTTAGATTGTGACCAGGGCATAATCTCAGCAACTCCTTGTACCTCTCCTAGGCTTCATGAAAATTCTCATTGGGTCTTTGAGCAAATCTGGTGATGTCCTTCCTCTGTCTGATAACACTGGGTGGGAAGAAATTAGCAAGGAATTCATTCCTTAGTTCTGTCGATGTGCTGATGTTGGTCTTGTCCAAAGCAAAGAACCAAGACTGAGCTTTGCCTCGCAGAGAAAAGGCAAAGAGCCTCACCCGATGTCGACACCTTTGAGGTTGATGTTGGCTCTCCCCTCGACTGCTCATGTCGACCGACATGGACCTCGTGTCGGTCGAAACAGAGCCACATTCCCTGCTTTTCTTCCTTCCTTTGAATTTACCTCTTTTCCTGCAAAAATCCACCACCAAACACAAACTCTATACTAAAACACTACGATGCACAAATAAACATGAAAATCACGCGATTAGAACATTAAACAAGCTAGAAACTAATTGATAAGTCGGCGAAATAACGAAGTTATCATAGATCATCGTGGTATATTTATTTTCTCAAATCCATATTCCAGTGAGACATTAATCCACAAAGTCGACACGTGGCATGATTATTACATGATTAATTAAGACATGTATTAATTAAAGACATTTAATAATCAAGACATCCCATATTGAGAACTTAATGTTGTCTTAATCAGTATATAAGTCATTACACTAATAGTGTGTAATAACTGAGTGTGCTAGGGATATTGCACGACGTGCCCACCGTGTGCCCATGTACGCCCACGCTTAGCAAGGCTGCAGCCTAAGCCCACGCCCATGCCCTGATTTTTGGTTCTTGGTAATTAGTCTTTGGGTCTTTGGGCCTTGGGTTTGGCTTGGTTGTGTCCTTATATTTTTGGACAACTGAAACAAGGTTGTTGGACTTGTCATATTGGGGCTATCAATTGGACTGGTCCAGTTGATATTTTGCACACATGGATTATGACGTGGCTTATGAATCTGAGCACGCGTGAAATCGTTGGGAGCTGTTACACTTCTCGTTTGAATTCAAACGACACAACACCTTCATGTCTCTCGGGTTAGCCGACTATAATTAGCCACGTATATCCTTATCTTTCACCCATAACTATTTGTATCATCATGAGTGTGTGTGTAACTGTCATCTGGCCGTGATTGTCTAACACACTCCCCAGGTGTGTGATAAGCTCATTATTTGACTCGCTTATCTATATTATTTTCTACTATTTTATGTATTTTTATTGAGTTTATATATATATACTATGCATAAGTCTATATTAGGTGGTATTACGCGTATCTTGGTGTTTTTGCAGGTTTTAGGCCTAAAATCACTTGAAAATCGTTCCGAAAGCAGTGACGTGTAAGAGTAGCAGTGAAGAGTTCTTCCACAAGTGGAATTTGGGCTATTGGCGCATGGAAATGGAAATGGATGAAGCTTTGAGTTAGCTCTCCAACGCAACTGGAATCGGGTCAATCGGAGTTCGGGAGAGGAAGTTATGGCCAAAATCGTGAGACCGCGCAGAAGGGGCGAGAGACCACGTCGATCGACGCCAATCAGCATAGATCGACACCAAAGATGAAGCCACATCGATCGACGCCAATCAGCATCGATCGATGCGGTTCTGCTGATGCGGGAAATTTGATGAAAATCGGATTTATTCATATCTTTAGCCCTAGATTTGATAGGATACACATCCACCCCTATAAATAACCTAGAAAATTCATCTTTTTCAGATCATCTATCATATTTTTCATTCTACAATTTAGTTTTTAGAGTTTGGAGACTTCGGAAACACGAAACCCTTTATTTTTCTTGTAAGTTCTTTATGTTTATGCAATTTAATATGTTTTCTTTTGGATTTCTATCTGCGATGAGTGGCTAGAAACCCTAGCGGGTTCTAGGGTTGATATTATTATGGATGCATGTCAGGATTAATTAATTAGGTTCATGATTCCTGTGTTTATTTTTAATTCTAGATTAATTCAAGGACCGAGAGGTGATGATTAATTTAGATGTCTAGCTATTGATAGAAGGACCGAGAGGTGAATATTAATTGTGGGATTAGGAATCCATGATACTATCTACACTATCCAAACAGATGTACTAGACTGTAGGAATTGAACTGATTTGCTTATCAGATTGACTAATTTGGTGTACTTGAGACCGAGCGGAGATAGTCACTAATTAGTAATCTAGGTTATATTTTGCCAAACAAGGAAATATAACATTATTGCAGTATTCCACCTGTTAAATTAATTGATTCCTACATGTCATCCATAATAAGAATTCTTCCCTAGAATCTGTGTTCTTTTAAATTTGATTTCAAAACCTCTTTAATTTTCAGCATTGTCATCTTTATTTTCCAAACAAAACCCTGATTTTGAGTTCCTCAAACAATGAATCTTAGGATCATAGCTAGTATATAGGATAGTTTCCCCACACAATTCCCCTGGATTCGATAACCTTAGGGTTTACAAATTTATTTGCCACTGTTGCTATAATTAATCTGTAGATTTTACAGTGATCAGTGTGCATGCATCAAACAGTACTAATTTAGCATCAATACTCTGCCAAGATTTCTACAGCGTTCCCTCTGTGAGCTCAATCCTAGCTCTCTCCAGTTCACCGGAGCTTCGTTGATAACGGTGCTGCTTCGACAGAGACAGAAGTCATTTGTCTTTTGGGGACAGATTGCCTGATTTTGAGCACTATGGCAGCCTATTTGTCTTGTAGGGAGAGTTCCACTCGGCTTTACAATCTTTTATTTAATTTTCATAACAAGTTCTCTATACTTTATTCTTCACTTGCAATCTCATATTGTAATCTTCTACAATATATGCAAACAATGAATATTTATTAGTTCAAGACTACATTAAACTTTGTTTATTTTACTTTTGAATAGGACAACACATTTGTTGACCACCCACTTACTTCTCACCTTAACATGTTATCGTTATTTCCTCTAGTTCACTTCACCTTTCTCTTTTTCTTCAACCGATGCTTCAATAGTCCTTATTTGCAACAATATTCCTCCCTTCACCTCTCTCTTAATTTATTTTCATTCTACATAAATCGTGCCTCTATTATTCTTCTTTGTATGAGTGAATTGGAGAGTTGAATTCTAAGAAGGAAAGAAACTTCTTATCTTGATGGTGGTGCGGTGATCAAATGACATACAACATAGGAGAAACAGACTGTCATGCAAGAGTTTATTTAAAGGCAACGGATTAGCTAGAGCAGCGGTAGTGCGTGAACATGAACTTCAATGGTGACTATGGCAAGGAGTAGCCGATGTGATATATGGTGGTATTTTTGTGTAGGATAGAAATAGTGATGGAATTTAACTTGGGTGGTAAGAGAGAACTCTTGCAAACCCTATCAATCATACTATAATACATCAAGGGTTTTTGCTTGTGTACTTGCATGTTTGTTCTTGGGGTTATATAGGTGTATTTATAGATTTAAAAAAGCTTCAAGCATGTAGATTTAAATTTCAAAATTATTTAAAAAAATGTTACTTTTTGTGGTATATTGAACATCAACATCATACATGTTTATTGGAAATTGATCAATTTTTGGGTTTATGTTGTGTGTGGATTTTAACTTTGTATTTGTCAGCTTAAATGATGTAGATAGGTTTAGAAGGTTTAACTTGTCGTCTCTTTCCTCTCGTCTGTAAAAAATATTTTAAAGTGTTTTAAAGTTGAGCATTTGTATATCTTTTGAGATCTGATTGCATTGCCAAATATTATGTGTAAGTGTATCACTGAAATGAGCGGGACTTTTGTCGCCTAATCTATAGTAGTTAGCTGCTTTGATTTAGTATTTTAAGTAAATTTGAGGATCCAATCAAAAGTTATCAAATGACAAGTTAAGATTTGATGCTCATTTAGTTGTTCAGACACTCTCGATCATCAACCTCTCTATTTATGTATTTTTTATTTTTTTTTGTTTTTATTACTTTAATTTTGGTGTTTTCCAATGACTCAAATGAAGAGTCATGGGGGATTGATCTTAGCAGATTAAAAGAAAGAAAAAAATAATTCATAAATTTGTTGCCGTAAATCCAAAAACGAAGAATCAAAGTTACACTTGAGATTTTAAATCTAAAAGAAATTCAAACCAAATCATCCCAAACTAAATAGCCAACAACTCAATAAAATTATCTCAAAATCTAGCAAAGTAACTCGATTTACATCCCTTCTTCCTCTCCCTGCTTCTCTCACAAGACTAGTGCATTTATTTCTTCAAACATTCCAACTCTTGATAGGAATTTTTGGCAGTTCAATCAAACAAAAGGCAAGTATAGAAGGCCAAAAGTCGAATGGGCATGTTACGATTTAAGGTTAGTTCATTTGTCCTGGATATAAACTTGACCCATGACCTTTTAGTCATAACTTAGTGCCGAACAAGAGACTACACAATTATTTATATCATTGCAGAAATAGAGAAGAGAAACAAGAAAACTCAAGTTTAGTCATTATAGGTTTGAAATTACATGGCATTATTGCCTGTATTCAAAACGTATTTACATCAACTGTAAACTTCACTACCATAGAAAAAAAGTTCGACAAATCACAAACAGTCTCTAGTCCAACATTATCCAAGTTAGACAGTTCAAGAACACAGACAAACAGTTTTAACAATTGAACCAAAATACGCAATATCATGGGGTTCAACTAGGCAACCGGCGGGCGCAGCACATGATCCTGAGATGTATCGACGGCTGCCGGAGGCATGAATTGCCACATAGCGACACCGGGGTAGCTGATGACTGGCACCAACTTGTTGCCAGCAGCTTGGCTTTGAGCAGCAGCAAATGCAGCTGGGATGGTTGGAGGTCCGGGTAGAAAGCCTGGTTGGTGTTGGGGAGCACTCATCGTCTTTAGCTGCTGCTCCAGCTTCTCCTTCTCCGCCTTTAACCTTTGCTTTTCATCACGAAGCTCGTTCTTCTCTGCCTGCAAACATTATTATGAATAAAGATATTATAAGTTGGATGATAATCCGTATACAACAAATGACATTAAAAGTTGCAACAAAAAGACGAAGTCTTACTTTTAGTTCCTTGATCTTCTCCTGCAGATTTGAGTTTGAATCTTTCAGCTTCTGAGCTTCACTTCTTAGTTGAGTTACCATTCGGACTGCGTCAACCAGGATGGCAGATTTATCTGTTTTGGGAGGCCTACCGGGCTCAAGAAGAGCACCTAATTCCATGAACCTAGAGAATACACCATCAATGTTAATGGAGATAAGAAGCCAAAGAGAAAAGCAGTATAGAGAATAGAATTACTTGTCGTTCAGCCTGTCCCTCCGTTGTTTCTCCCTGCATGCTTTGGAGCTAGATGGAGCACATGACTCAGTTCTAGCACTGTGAAAAAGTATAAAAATGTTAGTTGATGCATAGTTTAGACATTGAGATTTAATTGCATAGTAGAGTTGCCAACTTCAAAAAGTTCAATTCAAAATTTTGGCAAAAACAAAAACCAATCAATCACACAGTCGAGGAAAAAAAAATCCATACCGTTTTTTGGACCCAGTTTCCTTTAGCGCATCAGATTCTCCAAAGGATCCATCGATTTCAACACTATCAACACATAAAAACACCACATTCATTAGTACTCCTTTATCGAAGAAAAATAGACACTATGTAGCTTTATTGTATTGGAAAAATCATATCTATGACTATCCTATAGACTTCCCTGTAAAAAATGAGCAGTTCTTGAGAAAACAAGAAATAGATAGAGCACATCCACAAGAACATAAAATAATTTTCCCCGACACAACAGACATGATTTTACAGTAGACCATCTTCTGTCAAAATCATTTCAAACTAATATACTAAGTCGGTATTTACTTTGAATGATGAGGCCTAGATATAAAAATACTATAGGGTAATCTACCATATACATTGAAGATTAAATAAAAGTATTTCCTAACAGTAACGGTAAGTACTTTGTACCATCAAATAATTCAAATTCATTTTTGGCATTTGGTGAGAAGAAAAGAAAGACGTGTAAGCAAAGCTAAGCTTCTATAAGACCATGGAGTCTTCGTCTAAGGATCATTCACAGAAAAGTAATCTAAGCTTAGTTTTAAAAAGTGGCGACAAGGTCCAAGAAAGCCAAAGCCTGAGGTGAGAAGCAATGGCAAGCACATCAAAGATGCGAGGTCAACATTGTTATAAAATTACATGTAACTTATTTTTACAAGATATTATCACTCAAGTACACAATTTCAAGATTATAAATGTTAATTAAAGATCATATATTCCATGCAAAACAAATAATCCACAAAACAATATCAGAATATCAATTAGGGGTCTAATTGCAACTGTTTGATAAAATTTCAGCAAACTATTACTGAATTATTATAGTGAATTGAGATAAATGATATAGAGGAGTGAATTGACCACTAATATAGATGAAAAGAATTATTCTCCAATTACTTCTTCTGCTCAGAAACGAAATGTTCCAAATGTTCCTGGAAATTCTTGCTCCCATTGGACCATTTGTATCTATATGCATCAGGATCCCGATTCATGAATCTCTCGTCGGTTTGAAAAATCAAGTATTAGTATCAGTTCCAAGCTAATATCTTACCCTTTGAAAAATTTTCATATAATAAGACTATGTTGTGAGTTCTTTTTATGAATCGAGAATGAGAATGAAAGAAGCGAGATTGTAAAAGAACATTGAGGAAAGTCACGTGAGAAAAATTCGAACATTTTTACATTTCAGTTAATTTTATTTATTTTTTAATCTCTAATCTTTTACTTATTAGGTTATTCTTTATACTTTCAATAAATCAAGTTTTTTGAGAAAAAAATATAATATTTATGCAAATAATAAATAAAATAGTACACCCTTACTTGCCCTGCTCGCCTCAGGGCCTCCTTGACGCCCCAAGGAATATGCTTGCCTCACAACTGCTCAGGCAATTTCACAGTTTTGAGGCACGCCTCAGGCGCGATTTTTAAACATAGATGGACAAGACCGTACAAACAAGATCCTCCGGGAACCATCACTATGGGCATCAAGCTATATCCATAGGGATTTGAATGTCTGTAAGTCCCAAATCAACTCATGCTTGAAAGAAAAAAATCCAACATGAGAAAAGAGAAAAGTTGAAGTTCAGCTAGGATAAATCTACCTATAAACTATCTTCAAGAAGAAAAACAGAACTTGTTAGCAAATTATGCAAAGAAAATAATCTAGCCTAACTATTTATCAATAATAAACAAAATCCTTCACTCAAGGATGAATACATGATGCAGGGAGAAGCTTGAATATAACAGTAAAATTATAGTTGATTCTAAACGTAAACTGGAATAAGAAAAAATAAAGAGCTTAATTCCCCAATCAAGAGAGCATATGCCAATTCATTATATGAAAAGCGCAATCAAAGTGCAGTAGCTAGAGAAGTGAAATAGTAATATAGTATTGAAAGAGAAGCCTCAAAGGTTTTGCACAAATGAACAATCAATTGTTCCATTTGACTGCCTCAAATATTGGAAGACCATTTGTTACCTTTCAGTATAAACATGAGCCCATAACTTAGATGACTTGTAATATCAAACTATAACCAGAAAATCTGGAGGGTAACAAGAAAGATGTTACAGCCACCAAGTTTTAACATATTCTTTATTCCTTTATTTTCCTTACCTTCCAGCTCCCTAAATGCTTTAATGGGACTTGCTAACTAGTAGCGGGAATAGGCAATGCTATCCGACACGAGCCTTCAATCTGGCCGGACTATTTACTAAAAAGTCCAAGCTTGGGCCATCTAAAAGAAGCCTTTTAGTTAAATAGGCTCAATCCAAGCTTCAAACTAGACCCATTAACCCTAATAGACCGGCCAGCTTAAATAATTATACATTACATAAATTATTAAATATATTTGTTAATTGTTATTAAAATTAAGTAATGTATTAATAATTTCCAAAAAAAAAAACATATTATGCAAGTTATCGAATATATTTGTTAGTTGAAATTAAGTAATATATTTAAAAATAAAATAACATATATATTGAAATAAGCTAAAAAGGCCTGAAGAGGTTTAATAACCTACCTACATAACTAAAAAGGTAAGACCTAAGCCTACATAAAAACATATAATGAATATAGACTAGACTTAAGCAATTGAATCTATAAGGAGCAATCGAGCCAAAGTCTCTCCCCCCTATTGTAACCACTCTTTCAACGACTAGGAACATTGAACACTGCAATTAGTTGAAGATAGTTATGATGGTTAAAATATTACAGTAGACCTCGTGTTGTGAATGTTGGCATACGACGGTGCTCAAGTTCTACAAAGTAGAGTTTCCAGAGGCAATTTCAGCAAAGGGCCAATTTGAGAGTTTGTAAAATTGGTAACACAATAGCCCTAAATAATGGGCGAAGTAGTGCCTGGAAATCTTGCATGACTGCTTTCAAATTTGGAAAAATCCTCTGCTCCCAAAATGTTTTAACGGAAATTGCTAATCCTCTGGCAAACTTTACGAATAAAAACAATTACTACACGTCCAAACCCTCGAAAATCACACTAAACATAAATCAAAACAGCACCTGGCATTCGACGAGCCATTGAGGGCCTGAACGGGCCAAGAAAACCCGGGATTCTGAGGCGTGAAATTGCCATCGGGAATAGTGATATCCTCGAATCCATAATCGTTCAGCCAATTCGTGTTCTCAGGAGAAACCATATCCGATCAGAAGCCGGAAAAAGGGAAACACGGTTTTCCGGCGTCAGGGCAGAAGGAAAGGAAGCCGAAATTCAACCGGGTAAAAGGAGGGAGGCAGCGAGAAAGAAGAAAAACAGGAAATTCACGTGAGTTGAAAGAGGAAAGGAGGAATCTGTAGCGACATTTTCATATTATTTGTCGTCAATTATTCAGATCAGAATTGTGGGTTTTGATGCAAATGGATTTGGGCGTAAGCATGAAAAAAATAATAAGAAGATAATGCTCAAATTATTGGGAGGAAAAAAAAAAAAAACAAGATTCCCCATACATACAGTATGTGACGCACTATCATCGACACCCATCGACTCACCCTACCTTTCTCTAAGTCAATATATAAAGCGTGTTTCTAATTCAGGTTAGTTTTACCTAGAACAGAGCCCAGTCGAGTAGTGTGAGCCGTACTCAAGATTAAATCATTTAATTTCAAGTCGAATTTTAGATTTTTTTTCTCGAATACTTTGAATTTCACGAACTTTATCGAACATCAACATAATCTAAACAAACTTTCTAGGTTTAAAATATACTAAATTTACACTCGCGCGATGCGCGAATCATATATATATATATATATATGGAGCAGATCCAGTGAGAAAACTCTTAACGTGAGAAAGTGAGAAAGATGCTTGATTGCATTCACGGCATTGCTTGATTGTATTCAGGTCGTTGCTTGATTGCAATGTTGCTTGATTGTGTTTTAGTTGTTGCTTGATTATTTTGTTGCTTCATTGCATTTTAGTTGTTGCTTGATTCAATATCAACCATTAATTTTTTTAGATCTGATGGACATGATTCATTCTTTTTTCTCACATGGGGATTTTTTTTTACATGATCCCTCCTCTATATATATATATATATATATATATATATATAGGGAGCGGACCCAGTGAGAAAACTCTTAACGTGAGAAAGTGAGAAAGATGCTTGATTGCATTCACGACATTGCTTGATTGTATTCAGGTCGTTGCTTGATTGCAATGTTGCTTGATTGTGCTTTAGTTGTTGCTTGATTATTTTGGTGCTTGATTGTATTTTAGTTGTTGCTTGATTCAATATCAACCATTGATTTTTTAGATCTGATGGACATGATTCATTCTTTTTTCTCACATGGGGATTATTTTTTACATGATCCCTCCTCTCTCTCTCTCTATATATATATATATGGAGCGGATCCAGTGAAAAAAACTCTTAACGTGAGAAAGTGAGAAAGATGTTTGATTGCATTCACGGTATTGCTTGATTGTATTCTGGTTGTTGCTTGATTGCATTTTAGTTGTTGTTTGATTCAATATCAACCATTGATTTTTTAGATCTGATGGACATGATTCATTCTTTTTTCTCACATGAGGATTTTTATTACATGTGATCTTATATATATATATATATATATATATATATATATATATACGGGAGCGTTATAGTATCAACCACCTCCCAGATAAGAGATAAGACCAAATCTGGATCTTTGATTTCATAAATGAACGGTTCAGATTAAATATTGATATTTAAAAAATTCGCTGCATATATAGTTGAAAAAAGTTGCATATAAGGGTAAATAGGTCATTATGCAGTAAATTAAATCTTCCCACGTATTTTTTATTCGAAAATCACGGTGGTGGTTCTGCATTAACAGCGCACGATCTTCAATCAAACTACTGCATTTACATCACATTCACACCACAACCACTGTAAAAAAAAATAAAAATTACAGCAGCGAGAAAGAGAGAGAACATCGCGCCGGCCGGAGTGAAGAGGAAAACGACGGCGAAGGTTTGTATCATAACCGGAAAACATTCGTGTTTAAGTTTTATTATATATTTCCTCTTGTTTTATATTATTACTGCAATTTTACAGGCGAATTAACTGCAACTCTTTCAACTATCATTACTTACAATTAAAACTATAACAATTCAACACTATAACTGCACTATTACAGGCGAGTTAACTGTATGTTTTTTAAAGAACGAGAAAACTAAAAATTTTGTATACATTAAATTTAAATATTGGAATGTAAACCAAAAGTTCTATGACTGTAACAATTACTAACTATACATGCAATATTACATACGAATAAACAGCAAATATTGTATACACAAATTAAGTGTTAAATTATAAATCAAACATACTTTAACTGCAACAAATTAAAACTATTACTGCAAAATTACAGGCGAGAATACTGCACTTATTGTACTAAAAAATTAATAAATAAAAACTTATACAATATATCCTACAAGCAATTAAGATTTTCACTGCAATAATACAGACAACTTAACTGTAAAATTTTGGATAAATATAAAATGGTAGCGAACGCTGGTAATTTTTCCAAATGAAGAAGAAATAAAAACAATAATTACGCACAATGAAATGTAAACGAAACAAAAAAAATAATGAATACAAATCTTGAAAATTCTAAAAAAAAAAATCCCATGAAAAACGGTTACATACAATATTTAAACGGTTACATAATCAATTCTCAATACCAAAACTACCTTAATAAAATAATAAAATAATTTAAATAATTACAAGAAAACAAATCCTAGATTAAATCTTAGCCACACAAACAATAATTTGGACGGTGGATATAAAGTTCTCATCTCTTATCTGGGAGGTGGTTCACATATAATTACTCGTCTATATATATATATATAGGGTAGTGATCAGGTGAGAATATGAGTTACTATGAGAAATAAGAATATATCTCGTGCGTCCATCTCATCAAATCGACGAACAAGATTCATTCTCAGCAAATTGAAAAATGCGGCATTTTTGCCTCAATATCCTGCAGTTTTAGCCTTTAAAGGCTAAAACTGTAAAAAAACTTAAACACAAACAGCAACCTGCACTTTAAGCCCGATTTACTTCATTTTTAGCCCAATTTACTTCATTTTTAGCCCGATTTACTTCATTTTTACATAAATACGAATTTAAAAAAAATTAAACATCTTCTTCTTCAAAGCAGCAACACGAGCGTAGTCTCTATAAAACTCAATACCAACATCAACAGTCCTAAAAACTCTGCCCTTAAAATGCTTCATCTCATCAACACATTTTTGAATAAATGAACCTGTAAGATACAAAAATGCACAAAGTTAACACTAAAGATACACAATATAATAGTAAAAATGAACGTCGATCTGAATAAAATAATTTTTTAAAACTATATTCATGCACAATAAACAAAGTCGAGACCGAACACGAATGCGAAATCCAGAAACAAAGAAAAATCTGATCGACAAAAGAAATATAAATCAAATCGAATGAAAAATGAAGAAGAAATCAAATCGTGCGAAGAAAGGAATAAAAAATCTAATGAGATACTATTTCAGATTTTTAAAAAAAGCTAAAATTACAAAAATAACCTTAATTTTGCAAAACTGCAGGATAATCGAGGAAAACTGCACACGGAGTGAAATAGATCATGAGCGTTGAAATCACAAAATCAAAGGCTGAGATTTATTCTCATTTCTCATACTAAAAACTATTCTCATATGATCACTACTCTCTCTCTCTCTCTCTCTCTATATATATATATATATATATATATAGAGAGAGAGAGAGAGAGAGTTACGTCCAAATCCGAACTATATGTCTTGAATGAACAATGACCATATACCCAGCCATTCATCTTAAAATTTGGACGTCCCATAATGTGTCACGTGTCATTTTTTAATTAATTTTATATTAAGTAAAGCGTAATATAGGTATCACATATTTATATAAAACTGTTAGTTATGGAAATCCCTAATTTCATGCCAATTAAATATCTTTCCCCATAATTATTATATTTCATTCTCAATTAAATATCTTTTTCATATTATTATTATTCAACGTTACATTTACTTTGCAGAAAACCTAATCTCCTTCATTGCACTTCGATGCCCCCTCGCCGCAGCCCCTCGCCGCCGCCATCTCCACCATCACCCAGCCCCTGTCGCCCCCTTCCCCATGGCCGGTCGTCTTAAGGTTGATTTACATTTTTGGTGTTTAAGATATTTTGTGGTTTCTCAAATTCTCACAACCAAATTCCGTTTTGTAAAATTCTGGGTCCAACGGGAGTAATGGGCTTTATTTTGAAGTTGCCCTCAAATTTCTCCATGGAGCCTCTTTGCTGGAATCTCGAAGTAGTGAAGCTACCAAGAACAATGAATTGATGCATTCAATTCTTATATATAGCAGCACTGCAAAACTCTGTGAGTAAGTTATCATGATCTTCATCTCTAATCAACCTTAGAATTGCATGTTCATATGCTTTCTCTCTGAATCTTTAGGAGGTGGATATAACCAGCTTTTACATATCTTTCTTCATGGCAAAGACAAATTATAAACGCTTATTTTTAAACCAGTTGGTTCATGGCATATGCACTTTCCATTGTCTAGTGGTGGTTAGCACATAAGTAGACATGTATCGACTCGGATATCATTTCTATTTGTTGAGAAGTAATTTTGTGCAGGTTTTGTGCCCATGAATATGAAAAGTCAAAAGACATGGCTTCTGCTGCTTTGGCCTACAAATGTGTGGAGGTGGCTTACATGCGAATGGTTTATTCATCACATAGCAGTGCAAGTTTACAGAATTACCTTACAATGACACACAAAGCCATAAAAAATGACACACAAAGCCATAAACAATGATAACGATTAACTTAAGATTATGGAATAAATCGTGGTGTATTTTCTCTTTCCGATTTATATGATAATAATGGAAAAAATCGTGGGGGATTTGATTTGGTAACTAAATCCGAAAAATCAGCATGTAGATTTAATTTCATTTCAATTTTTCCCGTTTAGGACTAATTTTCCCTTTCAATGATAGAAGTAGAGGGATTCGTGAACTGAATCACGAAGTCCGTTTGCCAAGGATCATTAATTGGAATATAAAAAATAAAATTGATATGCTTATGATTATTCCTAGCATGCTCCTATTGATTATGCATAAGGGGGTTTATGCGGAATACCTGGATTGTAGAAACCTTAAGAACGAGTGCGTAGAGATTTGATCCTCGATCGTTTTCCCACGCACGAAGATTTATTCCTAACAGATCAAGGAATTAAATCTATGAAAATAAAACAAATATTTTCGAAAACAAAGAGGGAGAGAAAAAAGAAGATCCTCCTGATCTGATCTTCTAATCTGTATCCCAACTCCAATCCGAATATCTGGTGAAGATTCCCTTTGGATTCCTTGCCCGGTTGAGAAGCAGAATTTCCTCCTCGTCTCTCAAATCTAGTCGATCACCACAGCTCCCAAATACTGGTTTGCTGTGTGCAACATATGATCTTGTGGTGTATTGAGATCTGAGGAACTGAGGCCTATTTATAGGAAAATACTGGACTTCTATTGGACCTGAGTTTCATGGGCCAAACTAGGGACCAGAACGCAAATAACAAATAAGGCCTATCAATTAATTAATTCTCATATTCAACCCAGAATATAATGAATATTGTCCTACCTATTTGCTACCACATTTTGAGGTACGAGTTGTATGGGCTCGGCTTATCCCCACATTTAAGGTTACAGACATTCGTTAATTAATTTAAGCTCTGACAAGCTATTTAATTAATTAACATCTTATATTCCTGAGTCAATCCACTCAAACCTTTTCACTTATGCTTGAACTTAATCAGCCTACAAGACTTTAGCATAACGAACCTTTTGAGCTGCTCAGGGAATGTCACCATCCTATACTGGATGTGGATACCTAGTTCCGGTACCAGACAGTCATACACAAACTGCTTTCACCCAAGATACAGATATACAAGCTCAACTAGAGCCTTTCACTGCAACTCAAAGTGATACACAATCTGCATATACTTCCGTACCTTCATTTAGGTTTAGGATCTCATCAAGCCATAGAGATATGGATTCTTTTAATGTCAGATAAAAAAATCGATCTCAACTTGACTCGTAATTATTTGGTTAAAATTGGAGTTTATTATTATAAATACATTTTATCAATGTATGTTTGTAAGAAATATTATGTCATTTTCAAATGATTTTAGAGAACCAAATAAATAGTTTTACAAAATTCCTTTGATTTTGTGTACTGGCAAATGCATACTATATTCTATAGCACATGACATCTGCTACCCCATTTATAATTATATGATATCTTATTTTATAAATTAAAATATAATTAACAAAAATATATATTTCAGTATTTTTAGCAATTACTTTTTAATTTATCTGATTTTTATTCATCAATATTATATTTATTATATTTATATAATGAATCTTTTTATATTATACATCAAATGTATCCATATATAAATTAAATAAAAATTAAAATAAGTATATCAAACACAAATCTTATGAGGTTTGATTTAAAAGTTATTTTATAAAAAATATTATTTATGTATTAGTTATAATATAATAAATTGGCAAAATAAGTTTTTTTAAAAGAGAAAATGATAAATATAATTTGTTATATTTTTATTAGTGTTATTATATATATTTATGATATAATAGACAAATATATATAAATAATAAATATAATAAATTGTCGAGATAATTTTCTTTAAGAAAAAATGATAAATATAGTTTTGTTAGTATTATATATATATATATATATATATATAAAAGATATAATAGAAAAATAATAAATAAAATAAATGAAAAAGTTTTTGGCAGGAGTTGTTATTTTTCACTATGCTTCTTTAATATATACTAGATTTACACCCGCGCGTTGCGCATAATATATAAGAATAAGATACTTATTTATAAAATAAGTTCAGTCTTGATAGTATAATTTGTAATAGTTATCTAAAACCATATATTTAACTTTTAAGTTCTTATTTATTTATCCCATTATATATTTTGAGTTTAATAAATAAAAATGACTAAAAAAAACACAAAACATATAAAGATAGAACTTCATACTTGTATTTTTTTTAAAAAAATAATTAGCCGATAAATTAAATTTAAAAGATAAATAACATTAGTAAAATTGTAAAAGTTTCAGTGACATAAATGTATTTTTGTTATTTTTAAAATAAAACTAATATTTAAATATAAAGATATTAATATATAAAACAAAAGCTATATTCATGATGTTATCAATATGTAACTCTAATCATTTATACATTTGTTTATATATTTGAGTGATTGTTAAAAAATGCATCTAATTTTTATCCTTAAAGCTATCATCTAATTGAGTTATATATTTAATTTTTTTTTAAAAACACCCTCAATTCACAATATTAGCTCATTTAAATTTTTAAAAAAATCATACTTGTTCTTTAAAGAAATTAACCTATAAAATTAGTTTTTAAAAAATTAGTTAATATGCAATGTTTTTAAGGGTAAATGACACACATAATATTATTGAAGGTTTTTTTTATTATTATGTTATTAGAATATTGATGAATTAGAAAATAAAATAATAATATACTTGTAGATGTGATGTGATTCTTTTTGGAGTAATGTGGTAAAATTGTTTATATTTATATGATGATAGTAATATGTAACAAAATAAAATCATATATTTGTTTACAATTTAAGTGATTATTTAAAAATATATTTAATTATTACTCTTATTATAGGTTATCATTTATACATTGGATTACATATCTAAATTTGAGAAATATTACAATACAGGATTATAAAAAAGGTACTTTAATTCATAATATTAACCATTTTTAAATTGTAAAAAAGATTATACTTGTGGTTTTTAAAGTAATTGGTCTATAAGATTAATTTTCAAAAAAAATAGTTTATAAGCAATGTTTTTAGGGTAATATGACAAAAAATATAATATTGTTGAAATTCTTATTATTATATATACATGATATTGATGAATTAGTAAACAAATAAAATAAGATAAAATGATGAAATTATTGAAAATCAGATGATGTTTGTTAGGTATTGATGTAGAAATCTCACCTTAATTTGATGTTTTGATGTGTCAAAACTATATACCAAAGTCTAGGCCTTAGAGTTATTACCTCATGTAATCCTTGTATAGGATGATCGAGTTGTAATAGTCTAGTATGAAGGAAACCATCAAAACTGTGAAATAGTTTTGAAGAAGACGCCATTCAGACAAGATAACTGTCGAACATACAAGACGAAGACAAACAGAATAGAGCATAGGTCACAAAAACCGCGCTGACAGATTGTCCAGTCAAGGCTTAAATACTCAAGAAAACTGTGGAGATAGTCTTCACATAGAAATTGTTGAGAGGCGCTCACAGTTTCAGACCAAGACAGTTTCGCGTCAAGAAATGCGTACATAGCAAGATGTCGAACAAGTCGCAGGAGAACTTCAAGGAAGTCAATGATAAAAGACAGATAGATACTCAGCTGCGACTGACGTACAACGTTGTTCGGCGTCTGACACAACAAGTACAAACTGCTCAGAAAAGAAGGACGTTGTAGCAGAAAAAGCAGAAAGACAAGCGACTTTTTTAGAGAATGATCGACTATGATTGGACACCCTTCTCAATGTCTCTACCGGCTATTTTCTGGTTTCCCACCTATAAATAGCAGGAACAACAGAGACAGAAAAACCTTTGCTCATCTGAAACCTTTGCATCTTTGAATCTCGACACATTTATTCTTGCCTATCTGCAGAAATTAGCGCTCAAAGCATTTAACGCTCTCAAGCAAGAAGGCATTAACTCCGTGGTTCATTTACCGAACACGAGGCATTTACTACTCAAAGAGTCCTTCGAGATTCACCATGTGACCTTGGGTACACGAGGATTAAGTCAGCTGACTTAATCTACTCTCTTGGTGTTCTTACTTTTCGAGTAAGAACACAACAACCTACTCTTGCAAAGGAAGAGAAGGTTATTACGGGCAACTGCCAAATTGTGTATGTTCTGGGAAGAACTCAACCATCAAACCTATTGGAGAAGTATAAGGGAGGTTTGTCCTCAGTCCAACTTCGAGCAGGTCCACAGAGAAAACGCAGAGCCTTCGACGGACTGAAGAAGGAGTGAAGTACAACTGCCTAGAGTGATCCATTGTGCTGTGGACGGAGGTTTCTATAGCAACTGGCTATAGATCATGAGGATTATATCTTCATAACTTAGTGAATTACCGAATCTGATATCCGAAGAGTGGACGTAGGACTTAAGGCTCCGAACCACTATAAATATCCTGTGCCGTTTACAACTTTACTTACTTTACGCACTTTTTACAGTTTTTAATTATATCATGAAACCTTCAACACTTATCCTGCAAGTGTTGAAGTGTATAAACTGTTAATTGCTCGTACCTGTAAAACTGTTAACCTAATCTGCTGGCTAACATAAAATGTGTTTCTAAAACTTTTAAGCAAAAACTGTGTTGATTAGAAACTGAACTGCTCATAATTAGAGTGAATTTAACTATATTAATACTTCCGTTGCACATTACACGTACTTTGAGCTGGGACCAACAAGTGGTATCAACGCAGGTCGGTCTTTCTAGAATGTCCTGTTTTGAGTCACTGAAGACCGGATCCGTACTTCCTTACACTCTAATTGTTTGTCTAGTGTGTTTAGCGAGCATATTATTTTAAGAAAATGATGACTTATCCTAGCGTTCCCAAGTACAACCTAGAGAAGTTTGAAGTATGGAAGAAGAAGTGTCTCATTCAACTAAGAGCTCAACATCCAGACATGGATGAAGTTCTGAAGAATGGACCTCTGAAGATTTAGATGCCTAAAGTTCTCCTTGCGGCAGGAGAAGATCCAGGCGGTGTCGAGTACATAGACAAGCCAATGGAGGACTGGACATTTGAGGATAAGAAACATCATCAGGTCGATTTCATCGCATAGGAGATGATCATACAATCCCTCCCAGATTCCCTCCAGGACGCAGCCGTAGAGAAAAATTCAACCAAGGAACTGTGGGATTGGATCAACGATCTCACTAAAGAAACAGAAGCGATGAAGCGCAACAAGAAGTAGGTCGTCGTGGAGAAATATGAATCCTTCCAGATGCTACCTGGCGAGATGATCAAATCGATGGAAGCAAGATTCAGTGAAATGAAGAACCTCGGGAGAGAAGAAAAAGTAGTAGATATGGATGCCAAAATCCTTTCGAGACTTCCAAAGGAAGATTGGTTTGTTAAAACCACCAATTTGAAGACCATGGATCTCTCCAAAATGACCACCAAAGAACTGTTCGCCGAACTTCAAGCCCATGAATGGGACATCCAGATAGTGAACAAAAATGTAGTTGTTCCAACCCCAAATTCAACAGATGATGGTGATGCAACATTCTTCGTGAAGAGAGATTTCCAAAGGCGTTCAAAAATGCCAGTTTACTTCGAGAAAACTGCCTATCAATCCTCACCAGCGAAGGACACCTCCAACACAATTCAGAAGAAGGAAACTGAACTGTCAGTTGCCAAACTGGAGGAACAACTGAGGAACCTAACCATGCTTCTCGAGAAGGCAAAAGGAAAGGAAAAGGAAGCACAATCCAGTGAGCAAAGGTTCACGAAGAGAGAGCCACACACATGCTACGAATACAACTCTCCAGATCATCTGAAGTATGAATGCCCTCTAGTCTCTCAGGAGGAGAGAGAAAGATTGAAGAAGGTGTTCGAGAAGAGAGCATCCAGAGCTGTTGCCCAAGCAATGCTTACAAGAACAGATGATGAAGAAGAAAGTGCTTCAAACTGCAAAATTCTGGTAACAACTAATCTGCCCTCATCTAGTACATCTATTTGCTTTGATGATAATTCTGAACCATGTCAATCAAGCTCAGATGACATCACTTTTAAAAATATTATCAAAGAATTTGAAAATTTTCATGAAATTAAAGATAAAGTGATTAGTGAAAATGCCTCACTGAAATAAAAAATTTTAGTTTTGACCAATGAAATCGAAAGAACGAGCTCAATCATTGAGGAACTAGAAAAACTCAAGGAGAAACATTCAAATCTTCTTAAAATTTTTGAAAATATTTCAAAAGAATGTGATTCCTTGAAGAAAACCGAACCTGTCAATTGCGAATGTTCTTTCAAAAGGAGCTCTAAGAAATTAGATGAAATTTTAAATATTCAAAAACAATATTTTGATAAACGAGGAATTGATTTTTAGAATCTCAATATGAAACATCTATGAACAAGCATGCATTCACATCTAGGACTAAGAAAACACCCTTGCGCTTTATCAAAGCCAATCTTTGTCCAGGTCATATGGTTGGGAAAGGAAATGACATTATCAAAGAACCAGTAAAGCAAGGTGTCAAGACCAAATGCTGGTAAAAAACTGACCCTAAACAGGCACCTCGACAGTATGATGACACAGTTCGAAAACTGTCTAAACCAACTGCCGAGAGGAGAAATGACTCTGTTGGGAATTATTCTGGAAATTGTTGGGAATTATTCCTAGATTTATGTTGTAAATCTCTCTTTAGATCAACTTGTAAAGGTTTTGTTGAATCAAAGCCTTAGTCATTTTGGTGGATCATTGCTGAAGTCTAGATAGTCTAGCAACTCATTTGTAAAGTCCTGCTTAGGCTATCTTTCGAATTGTAATAGATTAGAAGTGCTTGGTGAAGATTGCTGAAGGATTCAGCAATTGAAACAAAGGAGATCAACAACTTCGGAAATTCTGGATGCTAGGAGCGTTGTCAGCAGTCAGGAAGATGTTGGCTGCTAAGAGAAGTCAGCAGATAGAAACGACTGCTAAGAAGGTAGTGGTCAAGTGTTGAGAAGAATGACTGCTAAGAAGTTAGTAGTCATATGCTGAGAGGAAACGACTGCTAGGAACCTTGATCAGCAGTCATAAGTAAAGAGAAAGCATAATTCTGAAGGATTCAACATTCACTATACTCAAAAGATTGCTAGACGTTGTAGCAATCAGGAATCAAGAAGCAAAGCGCTGAATACGCAACTGCTGAGGAGTCAACAGTTGGATACAAAAGACAGACTGCTAGGAGATCCCAGCAGTCAAAGAGTCAAAAAGTCTAGAGACTTAGCAGAGTGCTCCCAACATTCTCCGAAAGAATGCTAAGCAAGGAGATATTCAGCAACTCCTGCTGAGACTACCGTTCTAACATAAGGTACAACCAATGACGAATAGCCTTCCCGAAGTAGGTAAAAAGCACTGTACCAAGCCAGAAAGGATGAAAAAGTAGACGGCTCTTTTGGACAAAGAAGATGATGTGTCTAACGGGTCTGGAGAATCAAAGTTTGAATCTCCAGATATAAAAGAGAAGTCCAAACAAGAGAGAACTCCCCTCTACCCCCCCCCCCGACTACTACTACTACTGCTCATACAACTCGCGAAAGACAATTATTATGAGATAACCTTTACAAGCGAACAAAAGCAAAAGAGTAGTCAGTTGAGAGCATATTAAAGAGACAAGGAGAATCTCAAGCTCTCAACAGCAAGTGTCACACATTGAATATCTGACACTGCATTCAAGAGGAGATTCCTTGACTTTATTCAAGGATTAATCATTGGGATAACTTCCATCCTAGGAAGCATCCAGCAGTCACATCTCTGAAAAGAGATTGACTAAGACGGGTTGCTCCCGAATCAACCAGAAGAGTTCAGGAAGGAACTTTAAAGCTTCCATTGCAGCAAGGTTAAGTTTTACGAAGGTGTCACCCTTGACTTAGCCGCAACTGCTGAAAGATAGAAGTGACGGAGGATAGCTTTGTAGTGGCTGGATCGAAAGCTCACCACCTGCTACAAGTGACCGGCGATTCCTTGTACTTTGATATATCTTTTTAGTGAAATTCTCAGTGTTCAACTGAGGAGTGGACGTAGATCTTAAGGATCGAACCACTATAAATCTTGTGTCTTTCATTACTATTTTATTGTTTCTGCTTACTGATTTAAAACCTAGCAACCTCAAGTTGCTAGTGTATATCTGAAACAATCTTAACTCCAACCTCAAGCTAAACATTTGGAAAAGAAACTAAGTTCAAGATAACTTGAACATTCCGCTGCATTCGTTAAGTAGTCTTCCGCTGCTTAATACGACTCTGATCAGGGACCAACAAGTGTTATCAGAGCAACTGACTGCTTTTGAGTCGCTTTTGACCAGATCTACATTTTCCTTGCACTGTTCTTCTGTTTAGCTCAGGAACATCAAGCTTGCCAAGATGAATCACACGCTTCCAAAGTATAACAAGGAGAAGTTCAACTCATGGCAAAAGTTAGCCACCATCCAACTTCAAAGTATACATCCGAAGATGGTGGACGTTCTCACTAAAGGGCCCATTAAGATAATGAAGCCTAATATCTTCGTCGGTCCACCTGCTGAGGGGCAACCACAACAACCACAAATGGTCGAGAAGAAGTTCGACGAACAGACGGTAGAGGATAAGAAGAGACCTCAGCTGGAATATCTAGCAAAGAAGCTGATACTTGACTGTTTGCCTCCGTTGATGGCAGACAAAGCTCTAAACCTCAACACGGCTAAGGAGATGTGGGACTTTGTGTGCGCATCCTCAAAGGAGACAGATCAAATGAAAAGAAATAAACTCCAGGTAGCTGTTGATAAATATGAATCTTTCTCAATGCTTGCAGGTGAATCCATTCAAGCGATGGAAGAAAGATTCAATTCCATCGTGGGAGAGCTCAGGAACTTATGAAAGACATATGACAACGGACAAATGAATAATAAAATCATCTCCAAAATCTTTCCAAGGAGCGATTGGTTCGTGAAAATGACGAGCTTGAGTGAAAGAGATCTCAGCATAATGACTACATCTGAGGTATTCGCTCAACTTAAAACTCACGAGTTTATCATACAACAATTGAAAAAGAACGAAGCAGCCGTGGCTCAAACTTCGTCAACAAACATTGTACCCCCGGAAGACTTAGCATTCTTTTCTAAGAAAGATGCTGAAAGATGGAAGCCAAGGAAGCCCTTCCACAACAATGAAAGATCTACACCAGCTTCACCAGCAAAGGAGGTTTCTTCAACCTCAAGCTCACAGCAAGTAGACCTCAAGATCAGTGAGCTTGAAGAGCAAATGAGAAAGCTTCAAAAGCTCATGCTGGAAGCAAAAGCAGAAAAGGAAGCTAAAGAAGCTAAGCTTACATCATCCTTTCGACCAGCAGAAAGGAAGCCAAGGACGTGCTTCGAATGCAACTCGCCAGACCATCTAAAGCACGAGTGTCCTAGGGTGAGCAAAGAAGAAAGAGAGCGTCTCAAACAAAGATTTGAAAGGAGAGCAATCAAAGCAGTCACCACAACACTGCTGACCAGGACAGAAGTGCCCGATATTCCTGACAATGACGAGGAATATTACTTATCTGAAGAGGATGATGAGGAGGCCATGCTGGTCCTAATGGCGAATATCGTTGATGATCTAAATGCTGGAGAGGAGCAAAATGATGTAAATCCTATTAGCATTTCAAATTCAGCAATCATGCATCAATCGGAGGATTCTTCTCATTTAGATTCCGAGGATGATTATCTCACTATGCTCTCATTAGAATTTTAAAAAATGTACGTTTTGAAAGATGCTATTGTGGAAGAAAACACCTCACTGAAAACCAAAGTTAGTTCTCTGACCGAGGAAGTCGAAAGACTAAGTTCTGATGGTGAGGAATTTTTACAACTCAAAGCTGATTACTCCAAACTTGCAGAAAACTTTCAAAATATTGAAAAGGAGAATCTAGTTTTGAAGAATAAAACTAATGAGGATTGCATTTGTGCTTACACAACCAGCAAGTCAGTTCTAAATGCCATGGTTAGCCAACAGAGAAAACATTCTGATAAATCTGGAGTGGGGCTTGGATGTGTTGAAGTAGTGGGAAAAACCTCTAAGCAGGTTTTGAGTGGAAATGCTGAATCTTCTAAGCAGAAAACGATTTCATTCGTTTCTGCTGGAAAAGTCAATGCTAAACAAAAAGGTAAGGAAAAGACAACTGCTGAGTCATCAAATGCTAAGTGATAAGTTAGGATTTTCACCAACTTATCTTATTATTCTTTGACTGATTGTGTAGTGTTTAGATCGTTTTTTGTATCATTTTCGTGCATGAATTGGATTTTGTACTTGGAATGTCGTGTTTGATGAATCATGCAGGTTTTTAGTCGAAAAACAGAGAAGGATTAGAAGTCCAGTTTCAGCACCCCGTCGATCGACGAAGAGGCTCGTCGATCGACGAGGCAAAGCACGCCAAGCGCTCGACGAAGGGAAAAAGGTGATCGACGGAAGGAAAGTCAGCGTCGATCGCTGCCAATCCTCGTCGATCGATGAGGAGGTTCCAGGTCCAGCGATCGACGCCAGGTTGCCACGGTCGACGCGCATGCGGGAATCCTAGTCTGGATTTGATTTGGAGATTAATGCATATCTAACCCTAGATACTGCTAGATACATCATTCACCTCTATAAATATTCATGTAAATTCGTTTCTTGAAAAAGGAGAGATCAGAGTTAGAGAGAGAAAAGAGTTAGAGCAATTACAAGAATTTATTATTGAAGAGTTTTTAGAGTTTTATGTTTGAAGACAAGTTTTTACGGGAAGATTTCCGGATTCCAGTTTTTATGCAATTCAGGTTGTATTTTTCTATGATGAATATTACCGTGAATATGTGTAACTAAATCATTTCTCAGATTCTAGGGTTTCGAACTATCAACGTATGCTTGTTATGATTAATTGAATTATTTTCCCCTTCCCTTCGTAGTTTGTGAAATCTGTGCTTATTCATAATTCTGATTTGCTGATCACATCTTAGGATTATCTAGTTGATTACTTGAGACGTAACTGTGATAGTTTTCAATCGAAAGAGATTTTCACAATATAATTTGATTTCTTGTCGTGACTGAAGGAGATTAATTGTAGGAATAAATCTGTAGATCTTTGGAGTTAGTTAATTTATCTTGAGACCGAGCGGAGATAGGTAGTTAATTAATCTACTTTACGAATTGTCCAACAAAGAAGT
>JAPKLW010002784.1:31725-65639 GCA_026898455.1 Plectranthus barbatus | reverse complement strand
TGGCATCTGGAGCATTCAATGAAACTCACTACCACCGGAAAAAGTCTCGCAGAAGAAATGAGGCCGAATCCAGTGAGATTCGAGATGATTTGTTAGCAGGAGTGCCGGTGCAGACACACCTTGAAGAACATCCGAAGGAAACACTCCTTGGTAATCAATCTGCTAAAGATCAACCAGTCGCTGAAACACATCAACTAGATGAAGATGATTCTCACCTCTCAGAACCTGGATCCTCTTGCATCTCTGAATCTGACTCCGATGGAGAAGCTGAAGAAATCTACAATGCAAAGTTCTTGAGGAAAGAAACCACAGAATCAGAGGCTATTCTTCGTATACCCCTCCATGGGCTGCCAGGACGTCGCTATGGACTCCGAAGAATCAGTCAATGGTGTGCACCGGTTCATCCCGAAGATGTACCTAACTCTGATTTAGGACCTATGGCTGAAGAAATAGAACAATTTGTTGATTCTGAAACAGACAGAGCCATAGCAGATCTATTCTACAGTGAGTTGGATGAATCAATACCTGAAGGACGCCTATTAGCAGAAGAGTTCCGTCGGTGGAAGAGGTTTGATTATATTATGTATCAACTCTGCTTCGAAGAGCGGATGATATGCATTGCAGCTAAAGGATTAAACTTCTGGAGACGTGAAGAACGCTGGTGCTTTGATTGGATTGATCAAGTTCCGGGGATGAAGCAGTTCTCAGATCAACAAGTGATGTGTAGACTCCAAGCCATCCGAGAACACCGCGTTATCTCTCAGAATGCAGGACTACCCAAATCCACCTTCGCCCCCGATGGGTACTCTGATGCCAGGATTGAACTATCTAAGCGACAAGCAAAAGCTGCTGTTGCATACGAGAAACGTCAGTTAGAGTATGAATCTCAACAAGAGGAGCGTCGAAAGGCTCGAAGAGAAGCACTGGCCACTGAGCGTGATGCTCTAAAATTCGACTACCGTGATAGGTTGTTGGTTAAGTTTCTGGACATTGATATTCAAGACATATTCGAGGATGCCCAGAAAGCTGAAGCTCTGATTGTCAAGGAAACCGCACAGGTTTTAGAAGCAGCTCATCGAATATTGCATGAGGAATTATGCTATCAGGAGTATATTGCTGCAAACACCAATCACGCACATCAATCTGATATTCCAACAGGTCGAGAGCTTGTCACGACTACCTCCTTTCATGCCTCTCCTATAACATCCCTGCAGATGCCCTTCCCATTAACTGCGGAAATAGCTGAAGCCTTCAACTCTTATTTGGAAACAGCCATTGATGAAAGAGTAGAAGCAGCCACCAGCCATTTGAGAACAGAAGTTGATGAGATACGGGGTGATGTATCTCATATACAAACAGAGGTCGCTGAAAGCAAGTCAGCTATATCTGAGAACAGGACAGGTCTAGAAGTTGTTCGAAAGGACCTAACAGACACCAGGGCTCACCTCGAAGAAACTGTTGTGGCCTATGGAAATCACTTTTTGGTTGCAATCAAAGAGGGGGAAGAAAGAAGAAAGGCTGACCAGGAAAGAAGAAAGAAAAATGCGGAGGAGTCAGCAACAAGGGAACAGGAAATAAGGAGAAAAGAAGAAGAAGCAAAGGAAGAGTTGAAACAAAAAGAACTAGAAGCCAGACTTGAGCTACAAAGAAAGGAACATGAAGCTAAGTTAGAACTATAGAAAAAAGCACATGAACTTCAATTGCAAAAGATTGCTATAGAGCAAGAGAAGTTGGCCAAAGAACTGGAGCGTGAGGCTGCTGAAAGAGAATCAGGAGCAGCCCTTCTGGAGAACTTCATGAAATTCACAATGGAGAAGTTTGCTGACATTCAGAAGAACAAATCAGCAGATAGTGAAAAGGACAAACCAGCGCCCAGCTCATGAATGACATGGTCAATTCTTTTACTCTCTGTATCCAATTTGTACTGAAATTTGCAATATCATATATAAAATTGGATCAGATTTTGACAAAATCTTTTTGTCCACTTCTGAATTTTACTGGTGTGCTATAGTTGATTTACACTTCTTGTGTACTCAACAAATTTGCATGTGGACATGACGATTATATGTTGATTGATGAATATGAATGCTTACTGATTTAAATGAGTGCTAGAATTTCTAGCATATTGCTTTGTTGCAAACATTTATTCATATTAATCGAGAAATATTCCTCAGCACCTGTTGAGGGGGAATTTGATTTCAATCATTTATGTTGCCTGAACCTAGTTGGAAAAACTCTGTGTCAGATTGATAGAATAGAATAGATTTGTAAAACACAGACATTCTTCCACTTATGGTCAACAAATGATAGTAAGCTTTGATCGCACCAAAAAGGGGGAAATTGTTGGGAATTATCCCTAAAATCTTCCTTAGGACTTATTTGTAAAAGGTTTTGTTGGATCAAACCTTATTTAGTTGGTCGATCATTTGCTGAAAACTAGAGCGTCTAACACAACTTGTAAAGTCCTGTATAAGTTGAACATCGAGTTGTAATAGACTAGTATGCTATGAAGAATTCCTAGCAGATAAAGAGCAGATGGAGTCAGCATCTAACTCACAAGCTGCTAGAGAAACAAGCGAACAAGAATTGCTAGCATTTGGCTGAAAAGATTACTAGAATGCTAAGGAATTAGCATTCGGACCTTTCAGCAATCAATGAAGAATCACAAACAACACAAGTCAAAGGATCTCAAGGAATATACCTTTAGCAAATTTGAAGCCGGACTGCGACTCTGACAAAAAGGACACACAAGGGACGAGACTTTCCCTAAGTAGTATGGAAAGTACGTCTCTACTCCAAAAGTGTTCTATCAAGTTAATCCATTCTTGGAGAAAGAAGCCGTTGTGTCTAACGGGTATGGAGATTCAAGTTTTGAATCTCCAACTATAAAAGGCAGATTCAAGAACTAGATAGACTACTGCTTTTACGATCTACAAGAATCTTTTCACTTTACTCATTCACGAACGCTCAAGCTAAAGAATCCTTTGACAAAGTGAACTTTAAAAGTAGTCAGTTGAGAGCTGTACGAAAGCTTATCTAAAAGCTCTCAACAACCAAAAGTGTCGCTCATTGAAGTACTGACACTTCATTGAAGATATTCTTGATTGCATTCAAGGATATTTCAATCATTGGGATTCATTTCTTTCAGAAAAGAATTCAACAGTCATTCTTGAAAAGGTTGTGACTCTCACGGGCGTTAGCCGCATACTTATTAAGTTCAGAGGCAAACTATAAAAGCCTCATTAGCGAAGGACAAGTTTTACGAAGGTGTGCCCTTGACTTGGCCGGAGCTGTGTTCAGAAAAGTTCAGACTCACGGAGGATAGCTGTCAAGTAGCCAGGCCGAAAGCTCACTGCCTACTTAACTGGAAAGGCGATTCCTTGTAATCTGTATACTTTTCTAGTGAAATTCTTAGCGTTTTGGCTAAGGAGTGGACGTAGATCTATTTGATCGAACCACTATAAATCTTGTGTGACTTTACTGTTTTATTGGTTTACGGTTCAAAGATTGATTTAAAACCTAGCAACGGAGTTGCTAGTGTATATCTGTAAACTTACTTAAGCAACGACTTGAACTAAGAAAACATTTTGCTAACAACTATAAGTGCAAGAAGACTTTAATCTATTCCGCTGTATTTCGTGTTAAGTTATCAACACGACGACTCTGATATTTTGGGACCAACACACAACCTAGACCATTCTTGGAGGCATCAGTATACAGTTCATAGTCTTTATCTGCTTCTGGTACTGCCAAGACTGGGGCAGTGGTTAAGAGTTCTTTCAAGCGTTGGAAACTCGCTTCGCACTCTTTAGTCCAAGTATACTTGATTCCTTTCCTCAAAAGTTGCGTCATGGGTCTGGAAATTTTGGAAAATCCCTCAATAAATCTGCGATAATATCCTGCCAGTCCAAGAAAACTTCGAACTTTGTTCGGGGTTTTAGGAGCTTCCCACTCCTTCACAGCTTGTATCTTTGCTAGGTCCACTTTAATTCCTTCAGCGGATACTATGTGTCCTAGGAACATCACTTCCTTCAACCAAAATTCACATTTGCTGAATTTAGCGTACAGTCTCTCCTTTCGCAGGGTTCTCAAGACTGTTCTCAAATGCTCTCGATGTTCCTCTTCACTCTTCGAGTAGACAAGGATATCATCTATGAAGACTAGGACAAAATTATCTAGATATGGATGAAACACGCGATTCATAAGATCCATGAATACTGCTGGTGCATTTCTCAATTCAAATGGCATCACTACAAACTCATAGTGGCCATATCTTGTTCTGAATGCGGTCTTAGGAATATCCGTTGATCGGATCTTAAGCTGATGGTATCCGGACCTAAGGTCAATCTTTGAAAAGACCTTTGCTCCCTTAAGTTGATCAAAGAGATCGTCGATTCTTGGGAGTGGATACTTGTTCTTCAAAGTGAGTTAGTTCAACTCGCGGTAATCAATGCACATACACATAGATCCATCTTTCTTTTTCACAAAAAGAACAGGTGCTCCCCAAGGCGATGCACTGGGTCGAATGAATCCCAAGTCTAGCAATTCTTGCAATTGCACCTTCAATTCTTGCAGTTTCTTGGGGGCCATTCTATACGGAGCTTTTGAAATAGGAGCTGCACCTGGTTCAAGGTCAATAACAAATTACAATTGCCTATCTGGCGGCAATCCAGGTAGCTCACCGGGAAAAACATCTTCGAATTCCCTTACGACTTCAACATCTCTGGCAGTAATGTCCTTTTTGTAATCCTCATTGAGATACACAAGGAAGGCTTGACTATCCTTTATGCTGGCCAATCGGTATGCTTGCATGGCCGAAATTAGGGGAATCCTTGTTCCTTTCCGAACTTTATGCAAGTACACTGGTTCTCTTCCAGCCTGTTTAAAAGACACAATCCTATCCTTGCACCGGATGGTGGCATGGTTTTCTTCCAACCAGTCCATTCCCAGAATTACGTCCACATCTTTCATTTGTAGGACGTTCAAACCGTTGGCTCTTAATATGCATGTTCCAAAAGAGATTTCTAGGGTCGAGCAGACAAGGTTTGAGAGAGTTGATCCATCGGTCGGGGCGATTACACACAAATCGTTCTTAGTTTTCTCGGTACTAAGTCCTAGGTTCTGGATACAGTCTTCAGACACAAATGAATGTGATGCGCCAGTGTCGAAAAGCACAATGATCGGTGACTGGTTTACTAATCCCATACCTGTCAGGTTTCCCTGATCTTCCTTCTCCTTTGGCTGATCAAGAGCGTAGGCTCTTCCCTGACGTGCTGGCTGCTGAGCTTGCTGATGTTGATTTTGCTGCTGCGGTTGCGGCTGCTGAGGCACCTGCTGAATCGGCATGGCTTGAATGGCACGGTTGCGGTTTTTTCTGGGTTTCTGTTGGCCTTGTAGTGCTCGCAGTTCCGATTATTCATTTTTATTACTTTTTATTGATTTCATTTTTAGTAACATATTGTTCATTTTCTTTGTTCTCAGGTTCATTTATACCAGAATGTGCTGATACGATGAAGCCTTACAAATGGAGAAATTTATAGTATTGGATGAATTTCTTAAAACATAATATGCATACGTCCGATGTAAAAAATTCAATATTTTGGGCAAAAAATTGCTACATATAATCAGTACAAAAAATGCACTCATTATAAATACAAAATTTATATGTTTTTGAATAAAACTGCATCTTGTTCAAGTTTAGAATGCATCATCTGATGAAATAAAATGCAAAAATTTAGAAACAACTTTTATGCGTAATTGATGTATTTTTTATCCTGAATGTAAATATAATGAAGAACATATAGCAGCTAAATATATAATCAAGATTTTCGTGCGAATCTTCTAAATTCAACATACGCAATATGGATATCATATGAATCATCTAAAAAATATGTTTAGTTTGATATATGATTCGTAAAAAATATATTTGAATCAGGAAAGATAAAATCGTTTAATTATATTGTATGGAGAGAGAAAATGAGTAGAGGGAATGTTTAGATCTATGAAAATATATGACGGTTACTCAAATTTAAAGTTTAAATTACTAAGATACCATAATTACCTTATTTATCTGATAAATCATGAATTATTATAATCATTGGATCAACAAAATAAAGGATTCAGATTCTTTCCTATTTAACATGGAAGAAGTCTTTAACACAGGGGCAGATCCAGAAATTAATAACTGGGGATATAATATATAAATAAATAAGATTGGGATACATTATATAAAAATTTATATAAATAAATAATAAAATAATATAAATGATAATGAATATATAAATTTAATAACAAGAAAATAAAAATTTGGGGGTACAATGTTATACATAGGTCCGCCTCTGCTTTAACATATGATCACTACTCTCTCTCTCTCTCTATATATATATATAGATGAGATCAAGTAAAAGAAAAATCTCCATGTGAGAAAAAAAATTAATCCTATCCATTAGATCTAAAAAAAATTAATGGTTGATATACAATCAAGTAACAACTAAACAATAATCAAGCAGTTGCTTGATTTCGGTTTAGTTATTTCACTAATTTAGTTGGGAAAGTCTCAGGTTAGGCACGCCTAAATGGTTTAGACGGGTTTTATTCATTAACCCAAGCCAAACCCATCTAATATACTATAATTGGGGATTAATAAACCTTATTTGGGATGGGTGAACCCATTTGGGTATGGATAAAACCCGCCTAAACCATTTAGGTGTGCCTAACGCAAGTTTTTGCCAATTTAATTTGATTCGGTTGTCCCAAAAAATAATTCGATTATTTCTATTCATTGTTTTTCGGGCTCAAAACTGACGAAAATGACCGAATACTCACCATGATACACAATCAATACATATTGAATAAAAATAAAATGGAGATGAGCAAACACAAACCTAAAAAACTAACTTTGATTTAACAAAGTGAAGATCCAACTTAAATACTGAAAGCTGGTTTAATCTTTTTTAATAAAACAAATCAGAAAAAAAAAATAAGTTGTAAAATATAAAATGTTAATTTGAAAATAAACTATTGAGAAGTGAGCAGCAAGATTTGAACTGTCGACTAGAGTACAATCTGTTGTCCGTCAACAAGTCAAAGCACGTGTACATTATTTTAAATAAAAAATGAGAAAGAATTATCAAAACTATTTCACAATTAATCATTTAATTTGTTTGGATAATGTTATTCTTATAAACTATTCTAGTTTAATCTTTCAGTGTAAAAATGTGTGTGTCTAAGTCCCATTTTGCTGCATCTAGTATCGATAATTCTGTTATTTAATCATCTATCGAAGACCGTCCATTCAAACAAAGTTACATTATTTTATCCTAGTAATTAAGTCTTTAACTTGCGAAAATAATATAATTAGTTATAAAAACTCTTTACATGAATTTATCTGATTAATGTCAAATTATTATCCAAGAAAAGGAGTTTATAAATTAGATATATAAAAATACCCAAATGTTCACCCTAACATGCGGTTAATGTGCTCATGACTATCTGTAAATTAAAAATGCTAAACAATAATTATAATAAACTTAATACAACATAAGCAGCGAAACCTCGACTGTTTTCTTAAGTTGCGTGCATGCATGTCAACCAGTCAAAGCTGGTGTAGCATGCAATTTATTCCACATAAATAAATTAATTAAAGTGGACTCCATTTCCTCGTATTATATATTTCAATCCCACTCATTATTTTACGGTAACATAGAATTCATGGTTGCATTAGAATTTTCAATGAAGACCATCGATCGAATTCTAAAATTAATAATAGTAGAATTATGATAAGAAAATCGACAAAGTTGGCTGCTGCAAAACTGAAAATTCTCCTATAAATAGAGGTCACCCTCACTCATCAATACACCATCACCTAATTCATCTGCATAAGCAATCACCTCAAGCTAGCATCCACAAATTAAATATGGCTCAAGGGCAATCGGAAATTGTTCGCCCAGTCGCCAACTTCTCCCCCAGCTTGTGGGGCGATCAGTTCATCAACCATAATTCTGCTGCTTCTCTTCAGGTAGCAATTCTTTCTTATAACTATCAATGAAATATATATTCTCTGCTTACTGTTATTTTGCTGATAAATCAAATATTTATACAGCAGGTGGTTGAAGAAAAAGAGTCGAGGGCAGTTGAAGTGATGAAGAATGAAGTGAGGGGTATGATGATGACGTCAGGAAATATGGTTGACACGATGAGGCTGATTGACACGCTCGAACGTCTAGGCGTGTCGTATCACTTTGAGACTGAGATTGAAGATAAACTGCAGCAGTTTTTTAATCTCCAAACAGATTATAACAATGAGGCCTATGATTTGTACACTGTTGCTCTTCATTTCCGATTGTTCAGGCAGCATGGCTACAGAATGTCTGCTGGTACGCATATATTTTCATCACCCATTCATTTCTACACTGCGAAAATGCAATGCAATTTATATACTCCGTATTCTTCTCGAATTATATTGAGCAGATGTTTTTGGAAGATGGAGGGATGAGAATGGCAAGTTCCATGAAGGCCTGAGGAATGATGCCAGGGGTTTGCTGAGTCTGTACGAAGCTTCGTATCTGAGAACACGTGGCGAAACCCTACTCGACGACGCCCTCGACTTTGCTACTTCCACTCTCAAATCCATAGCCCCGCACCTGGAGTCGCCCCTCAGGGAACAAGTTGTGCATGCCCTCATTCAACCCTTGCATTTTGGAAATCCGAGAATCGAGGCTCGTAACTTCATCTCCATCTATGAGGAATTCGAAGACAAGAATGAGTCTCTCTTGAGGTTTGCCAAGTTGGATTATAACCAATTGCAAGCGCTACACAAGGAGGAGCTCCATCAAGTCTCCAAGTACGTAACTATATATGAAAATTCTTTTTATTACATATTCACATCACATGTATTTAATTTAGGGGAATTTTAAATATACAAGGAAGCATGAGTGATGATATTAATATATATATATATGTTGTAGGTGGTGGAAAGAGTTGGACCTGGTGGCGAAGCTTCCATATGCAAGAGATAGAGTGGTGGAGTGTTTCTTCTGGGCAATGGGAGTTTACCACGAGCCCCAATATTCTCGTGCTCGAATCATGCTCACCAAGACCATCGCCATGACTTCCATTATTGACGATACCTATGATGCTTATGGCACTATTGATGAACTTGATGTTTTCACCGAAGCAATTGAGAGGTAATTAACTGCAGAAACCACATGCATTCATTTGAAGAAGAAGAATTGTACGTTGTTGAATTTGGTTGGTGTTGTTAATTAAGGTGGAATATTGAAGATATGAAAAACCTCCCCGAGTATGTGAGGCCATTCTATAAAGCTCTTTTGGAACTGTACGATCAATTTGAACAAGAGTTGGCCAAGGAAGGAAGATCCTACGCCGCCCACTATGCCATTGATTCCGTACTACCATACTCATTTATCCTTCATTTACTTTCAATTTCAAATTTCATAATATACTTGTGAATGAACTGTGTTTGATGTTATATATAATTGTGTAGCTTAAAGAATTGGTGAGGAGCTACCATCTAGAGGCCAAGTGGTTCATACAAGGATATTTACCACCCTTTGAAGAGTACTTGAAGAATGCACTAATCACTTGCACTTACTGTTACCACACAACCACATCCTTGTTGGGGGTGGAATCCGCCGTCAAGGAAGACTTCGAATGGCTGAGCAACAAGCCTAAAATGCTTGTAGCCGGCCTTCTCATTTGTCGAGTTATCGATGACATAACTACCTACGAGGTATTACTTGCAATCTTTTCTAACATATATAGATAGAACTCCAATCCATTTCTAAAGAAAGAATCCTCCTGATCAACACCAGGTAGAGAAGGATAGGGGGCAGATTGCTACAGGCATAGAGTCATACATGAAGGAAAATGGTGCCACAAAAGAAGAAGCCATTGCTAAGTTCTTTGAAATAGCCACAGATGCATGGAAGGATATAAATGAGGAGTGCATGAGGCCGTCGACATACTCGAGAGACGTGTTGATGAGAATCCTGAATCTTGAGCGCATAATAGACGTCACATACAAAGGCAACGAAGATGGATACACTCAACCTGAGAAGGTTTTGAAGCCCCACATCATTGCTTTGTTCGTCGATCCCATTCTTATATAGATCATGATGTTAAGTTTATCATTTTGTATTATTTTGTTGGCCCATCTCTTTTTTTTTTCCACTTTATATTTGCCCCGATGGTACTAATTGTGTATTTTGTATCTCTCAAAGAGATTGAATAATTTTTTAATAAATTGTTGGCATCTATATATGTTGAACAATTTTCAATCCTTTGCATTGGAATCTGTCACAAAAGATGGAAAACAGTAAAAATACAAAGGAGGAACAATTGAACAAAAGATCGATTCGATCCTATTAATATTGAGTCCAACTCCAAACTTCAACAAAGCTAGATTTAAGTTCAAGATCATGACCAAAGGCGCTAGTATTATCTGTTGGTCCCGGTTTATCAAAGTACAATGTAAATACGCAGCGGAAAATAATATTTGTTCAGTTCGGTGTCTTGTATTTATCCAAGCTGATAGTGATGATCAACTTGGTCTGTTTGAAAAACACTCAAGTACGGTGCGTTTACTCTAGCTTAACTGTGAGTATTCAAAATATACTCCAACACTTTAGTGTTGGGTTTCAAAGCAAGATAAAGTTATACTAACAAATAAAGCAATAAACGACAAACAGTTTATAGTGGTTCGAACTAAACCATCCTACGTCCACTCTTCAGACACTTGGTTTGAAAATTCACTAAGCTTAGAATATTTACAGGTGCTCCTACAATCTATTTTTTGTTGGTGAATGCCCCGTCCACCGATCCACAAGCGCACTCTCTTGGTCCTTGACTGGTTCCTCGCTTCGCAGCTCATCAAAGTGTGGGCGCACCACTCAACCTCTTCGTCGCCGGAATAGGGTGTTTAGAGCTCCCCCTCGAACTTTCTCTTCTACGACAGGTTGCCCATAAGAGTCAGAGTACAAGATGTACTTGACTGTTGTAGTTTTCTTGGATGAAAAAAACTACCAAAAGGTAACTCAAGAATACAAAGATTCTGAGTCTCGTGTTCACGTAGTGACACACAGAAAGCTGAATAGCCTCGAAAGTAAGCTCACCCTGCTAGCTTAAACTTTCGGTGGGAGATTACAGAACTTGAAGACTGAGAGCGTTAGAGAGCTTCTAAAGTCTTGTATGAATATTCATGTGTGTAACCTTCTTCTTCGATGCTTTCTCTTGTATTTATACCCGAGGTTCAAAGATTTGAATTAGAGACCCGTTAGACACAAAATGGAGCTTGTCAAATCGAATGTCTCTATTGGTTGCAACGTTCGGCGGGTAGGTGTGTTTTTTGCAGAGGGTCTACACCTTTTTCTAACTTTGAAAGCGACGACTCGTCTTCTGTCAGAACGATAGTATTTTGCCAGTATGAGGAATCCCAAACTAAGTGTCCTAAGTAGCGAAACTTAAAGTTTCATGCTTGGCAGACTATAAGGCTTCTCCAATCCTTAAAGTATGTTCTTCTTTTGGTTCCTCCTCATATGTTGGACCTAGACTCGATAGTTTATATTGATGTGGTCATACTTTGCGACTCTGTGCTGATGACGTCACCTCATTAGTATGCTTGGTCCTTCGTTGCGTCCGTATGGTTGTAGTGAATGCACCATAGTGTACTGGATTCGTATATTGACGAAATCCATACTCCGCTTTAGGCTCTTTTTTTTAGGCTCGATCTGTGTACTGCATTCTTCTAGCCTGTTGAGTCTTCCACGTGTACTAGACTTTTTGACTTAGTCTAGTTTCTCATGCCAATATCAGCTTATAACTCGATAAAGAACCTATACATGACTTTACATTTTTGCACCTAAGCTGAAAACTAACTAAGATGATTTTTATAATCTTTGACCCACCAAGACATAAAATAAGAGGAATGATATTTATATCGAATATCCTAACAATTTCCTCCTTTTTGGTGTGGTCAAAGCCATCTCTAACCTAAGCTGATGAGGAGAGAAGAACTTTAGAGTTTTTACAAGTGTGACATTCAATCTATAAACTCAAAAAGATTCCCCCTCAAATTCAGCTTCCTACTTAAGATCTTCTCCTTATAATTCTGGAGAGGTATTGCTCGATTAATATTGCAAGTAAGTTTAGAGCAATTAAATCTTAAGTAAGTAAGAGAGCAAGAAGCTTGCTGATTACACTGGAGTGTGTAATTTCAGCATATGAAGAACGAAGACCTTTGTTAGACAAAAAGAGATTGTCATCAACAAGTCAATTTATCCTTTAATATTGTTTATTATAAGTACAGGGATAAACTAACTCAAAGAAACCTATACAGAACTATTACAAGTCTATACTAGGCTGCTTCTGGTCTTCATCTGTCTTCTAGCTGCAGCCCGTGCATTGAGGGAAGCGGGTATGATATGTTGACCTGCTTTTAACTTCCCTTATGCTGGCTTTCAGCAGCTTTGCTTACGGAGGCCTGCTGGCATCCAGCAATAAGAAAGCGAGGAGTCTTAAACAATGATGAGCATAAGACAAATCTCCTCAACTTTCATTTTTCACCTCCGGGCTTCTTTTCCTCTGCCTGCCTGTCTTTATCATCATTTGTAGACCATCTGAAGAGGAAGAAACTCTCTGAGTGATTATGCCCCCGTTATCTGCTGTTAGCATATCACTCTGACCAGTGAGCAATGTACTTGAAGAAGAAATTGAATCTTCTGATTTCTTATGCTCCTTCGAGGTACTAAGATAACTGCTATGCTCAATTCTTCTGATGTCTTCTGCACCGTCCATACTTCTTCCTCCTATTTGACTGCACCCAAAAAGGGTAGATCTGGATATGTCGGGCAGCTTCGGCTCCTTCATCATCGTGATCAAATTGAAAGGTAGGGAAAAATAGTGTTTCGAAGTAGTCTATTGGAACAAATGGTTCGACAAAAGGATGTTCACAATAAAAACGAAGAAGAACCCTATTTATAGCTTGGACGAACATCAATGTAATGGATAAAATCGATGATTGAGATCATGTACCGTGAAATTTGATCGGCTTCTTGGAAATTGGCGACGATTGAAGTGCCCTATGCCTACGACGTGCGTCGTGGGATTTGACGTGGCTTTCCTCCTCGAGTCTCAAAAGTTCTGACTTGGTGAGCTATTGTTGGACCACAAACCTCGACGAAGATTCGAATGTGTGTTGAGAATACTTTGCATTTAATCTCATTGAATGTGGCATATCACATATGCGATCTATAAATCAATAACTTCACCTTAAATATGGTCTCGCGGCGTATGTTTGTGAGCTCAGCACGATCTTTTCTCATTATACTTGTCCCAAGAATATGTTCAGCACGGATCTCCGTCTGCCTATAGTCTTTAATCTTCAAATAAAGTGAGAGCTTGGACTCAACTTCAATTCGCATCTCTCGCTCTTCAATAATATTTTTTAAAGATTGAGATCTTGGACTCAATCTTAGTCCACTACACCGTCTTCTACCACTTGATGGATACTTTGTAGTATATTGAGAGCTTGGACTCAGTATAGTGTATTCATTATGAAAAATTGATTCATCATGTTATACTGAGAGCTTGGACTCAGTATATGTGGATAGAGTATGTATGAAAGAATACCAAAGATAATATACTGAGAGCTTAGACTCAGTATAGTTTCATTTTCCTTCGAATACTCCAAATAAAATGAATGAGAGCTTGGACTCATTCTTCTCATTCTTCCTTTTCATCAAACTCCATAAGTCTGAGCTTGATACAAAACTCCTTGAATCGAGCTTCTGGAAGTGGTTTCGTGAAGATGTCTGCAAGCTGATCTTCGGTACGAATGTACTCTACGCTTATATCCTTCTTTTCGATATGATCACGAATAAAGTGATGTCGTATACCAATGTGCTTGGTTCTGGGGTGATGAACTGGATTCTTCGTGATGCATATTGCACTATTATTATCAATGCATCCTGAGTTCACATCATAATCGAGCAACTGTTGTTTTATCCACAGAATTCTGAGCACAACAACTAGTAGCAGCTACATACTCCGCTTCAGTAGTAGATGTTGCAACCGAGTGTTGTTTCTTACTAAACCAGCTGATATACTTATGTCTAAGAAACTGACAAGTTCCACTCATGCTCTTGCGGTCAATATGACTGAGTACCCATTGAGAATGAGCTCGCGCATTTTGGGTACCAGATTCCAAGTGACTCAATACACTTCAGATATCTATTAATTCTCTTGGCGAAATCCATATGCGATTTCTTCGGATTGGCTTAAAATCTTGCGCATACTCCGACGGCATAAGAAATATCAGGTCGGTTGGTTGTCAAGTAGAGGAGTGAGCCTATGATTCCTCTATAAGTTGATGGATCGACTGATTCTCCATCTTCATCCATCATGATCTGTACACTTGTGCTCATAGGAATCCTAGATACTTATTCATTTCTGGAAGAAACTTGTTGATAAAATCTCTGGTGTACTTCTTCTGATTGATGAAGATCCCTTCGCTAGACTGATGAACTTGAAGCCTAAGAAGTACGTCATTTTTCCATCATACTCATTTGAAGTGACTCTGCATAAGCAAAGAAAATTTCTCACAAAGGCTCACATTTCTTGTCCCAAAAATAATATCAGCGACATAAATTTGGACCAGCAAAATGTCTGCCTCATCCTTGATTCGAAATAGAGTCTTGCCGATTTTCTCTTTCCTGAATCCATTCTTCAGTACCATGCTTGCGGTGCTTGCTTCAATCCGTAGAAATCTTTCTACAGCTTGTAAACTTGCTTGCCTTCTTGATAACCGCAGAAACGGTGAGCAAATAATATTTTTACACCCTAAGGTGGTCGAATTCAGTTAATCTCAATAATTATCTAATTAATTCCTATGCAAGTTTCTTCCTTTTGAGACAAAAACCCACATATTTAATTCTCTCTTCCAATTAACAATTTTCACCTCTCGGTCCTTCAATTGATAACTTTAAACTTAGATCTCAATTTACCTCTCGGTCCTTCTTTTAATCTAGATTATTAAATTAAATCAGAGAATTAAACCATGCCATATGAGTTAATTTCAATAAACATGCATCAGAAAAGATAAATCATAACCCTAGAGTCTGTTAGTGTTCTAGCCACAAAACATGACTAAAAATAAAGAAAACATATTATTAATAATCATAAATTACTTTACAAGGGAAATAGGAACCTTAAAGGTCTCTAAAAACTCCAATGTTGAATAATAATAATATGTCAAAACAAAAATAATTTGTGCATAATTGAGTTCCATATTTATAGAGGAGTAAAAGACCTAATTTGGGTATTGGGCTAAAATAACAAAAACTGTCAAAACAGGCCAAAATCTCCATGTCGAGCCTCTGTGTCGATCGACAGGGAGCCTGTCGATCGACATAAGCATCAAGTCAAAATACGAGATGTCCTTCATGTCGATTTCCTCTTCCGACCTCCATGTCGATCGATAGGGAGCCTGTCGATCGACATGCCTGCGCATCTCGAACCTCCTTCTTCTGCTTACCTTCAATCAACATCCGACCTCTGTTTCGATCAACATGCACCATGTCGATTGACATAGAGGTAATGCTTCGGGTTTTTGGCTCGTCTTCCGACTCGATAGACTTCCTGTTGTCAATCGAAGCAGCAACTCTGTTCTTCACGGTTCTTTCATCATTTCACCTCTTTTTAGCCCTAAATACCTGTAAATCTCACCACGAAGGGCATAACATCCTCTAAAACAGTCTCCTGCACAGAAATAAGTAAAAACATCAATAATTTGCACAGAAACAATGGAGAAAAATATAGATAAGTGAGTATAAATATGAGCTTATCAAACCCCCAAAGAAAGAAAAGAAATCTCAAGTAGTTGAAGTGCAATGCCTCACAAGATTCATCACAATCAAAGATCATCAATCCACATCACACAAGCAATTTGAAAGAGATAAGAAATCCATTAACTTCGGAAGACTCACAAGGAAGTGTTTTCGCTCAATCACATAAGTGTTTGGGTTTCAATGACAGTACTCACAACATATATGAAGAAATTTCTACCATAGGCTTGCAAAAGTTCTAGAATCTCCACTGCTCAAATATGCACACAATTCAATAATCAAAAAGGACTTTGATAAGGTTGTAATGTAGGCTTTTTGTGAAAGATAGGGAAATATGGTCAAGTGACTAAAAATCAATCAAGTTGTACTTCCTCAATCAATCTAAATTACTATCTATTCATCATCCACCCATCTCCTAATATTTGCAACACAAACCTAGGCTCTTTCTATTTTATTTTTTTCTTTTCCTTTTCTAATCCTTTTATGCTCTTAAAAATTTTGTTTAATCATTTGACCTTATAAGGACACAATCATGCTCTTTTTTTTTTAGAGCCAACCTTCTTTTGTAAATCAATTTTTTGACATTTCTTATTCACCTATAACAATTACCGTTATTTCACCCAAATCCTATAGACAGGATACAATTCACCTTTTTCATAGCACTATCTCACAGACAAAATAGAACCACAATATTTTTCTTAACTCATGGACCAAGAAAGGAAAAGTAACAGGCTCAAAGGGGCTAATCTAGGGATAAAATATTACAAGGGACAGTGTTTGGGATAATTGGCTAACAAACATGGCCTAAGATCATTTCCTATCCTTGTGCACACTATGCAGTTTCAAAACAGAACAGAAGCAAGTTCTAGAGAAATCAAAATATACATGCGAATCTCACATGAACAAATAAAGACTCAAATTCTCACTTGGGTTCAAAAAAATTCTTCCTTAGTCAATTTCAATCCACTCAAACATCATGCAAGTGTAAGTTTCAATTAGACCCTATCATGCGGCATTCTACATTCATAGGCAATCAACCACAATTGAAATCAAATCAAACTTATCCTCAATCAATTCCAATCTCAAAATTAGTTCAAGTGGGTTCAAAACTCAATAAAAATTTCCCTCACAATTTATCCATATTTTGTTTTCTAAACAAAAATTAAATAAACACACCAATTCAAATAGAACAATAAAAAATAAAGCAAGTAAAAGGGTAGATAAGTTCGAATTTCTTATCCACATCCCCCCAAACTTATTTCGAACTCGGAGAGTTAGAAAAAGTTTGCAAATCAGACAATAAAACAGAACTTGTACCTGACTGTTGATCTCAAACATCAACTTTTTTATCCACCGGAGGAATCAGCTCGTTGCGACGGAGATTTGGGGCTGCTAGCACCTGTGTCGATCGACAGGGGGCCTGTCGATTGACACAGAGCCTTCTGTTGACTACTCTGTCGGTCGAAAGGGTTCTAAGCGTGCTGACCTCTATCTCGATCGACAGGGGCCTTTCGATCGAGACAGAGGTAAATCCTCCTTGTTCAATTTATTTATTTTTTTTCGAAATTAAAAAAAATTGTAAAATAGAAATTCGGAAATAAGTCAAACACACCAACGGAATTAAAAACGAGAATCGAAAAGAAACATCGAAATTGAAAAGAAAGCATGTAAAAGTTGGGTTACCTCCCAACAAGTGCTTTAGTTAACGTCGTAGCTCTACGATACCTCTTTTCAAAACCAGGGTGGGCTAGAACGCACTCGCCTTCCTTAAGAATCCACTATGTAGACCAAGTGGTCTTGAATGACAGCAGTGAGCTCGGGATGAGATGGTGCAATTGACAATTTTGCCAACTCATTCCCTCGCTCCCATTCTTGAGCTGCTTGGTCTTCTTCTTCTTCAAATTCTTCCTCTTCATCTTCAATGGAGGTGATTTTATAGCATTCAGATTGTTGCCGGCTTGTGTCAAGCTTGAATGTGATCTTTTCCTCATTTGCTCGAAGCGTGATCTCTCCACCACGACAATCAATCAAAGCAACACTTGTGTCCAAGAATTCTCTTCCCAAGATCAAAGGTGTGCTTCCATCTTCTTTCATATCCAAGACCACAAAATCTGCAGGAAAAATTGTATGACCCACACGAATGAGAACATCTTTAATTATACCTTTCGGGCGAGATACAGAGCGGTCTGCCATCTGCAATGTGATAGTGGTCGACCTCAACTCTCCAATCTTGAGGCGCTGGAATATGGAGTAGGGCATCATGTTGATGCTGGCACCGGTGTCGCACAACACAATCTCGAATGAAATCCCCCCAATCTCGACTGAAATTGTGAAGCACCCTGGATCACTTCTCTTGATTAGAAGTTTCTTGTAAAGGACCATGTTGCACTAATCATGAAGCTTGACTGTTGAGTTCTCCACAAAGTGCTTTTTCTCGCTCATGAGCTTCTGGAGATATCGCATGTAACCTGGAATTTCAGACAAAGCATCAATCAAAGGTAAGTTAATACTCACCTTCTTCAAGTTCTCCACAAAGCAAGAAAACTTGGAATCCTCCTTCTGCTTGGCAAAGCGCTGTGAAAAGGGCATCGGAGGTGGTCTGGCAGATGTGGAACTCGAGAAATTGTGCTGAGGAGGCTGTTGTGTCGACTGGGAGGAATTTTCGGCGATCTGTCCTCCCTGTCGATCGAAAGGAGGTGTGTCAATCGACAGGGGGTGTGTCGATCGACACACCTGTTGCAGTCCTGTCGATCGAGCCTTCTTCATCATTTGAATCGACCTTCTCTTCTTGTCCTCTATCTCGATCGATAGGGTACCTGTTGATCGAGACAGAGGACGGCTCCACGGGTTGTTTTTCCTTCTCTCCCCAAACTTGCTTTAGGGCATGCTCGGGCCTATGTAGCTCGTTCCAGACCTCAACCTCACAGCTTTGCAGTCCTTTTCAGTTCTTTGGGTTGGCCTCGGTGGTGCTCAGTAGCTTTCCCGGTGTGTGTTGCGCACCAAGTGAGGTGGAAATATGATTGAGTTAAGTCTTGATGATCTTCACGTGCTTTCCAAGTACGTCCACCTTGGTATTGACCTCTGCTACTTCCTGCTCAATCTTGCCAACCCGGTAGTCGAAAGCTTTGATGAAGTTCTTCAACACCTCATCGAGGCTCTCCTTTTTCTTCTCCACGATCTCACCATTTTGCACATCAAAGTCTGGTGGAGGGTGTTCGGCACCTTCGGGCTGAGAGTAGGAGAAACCTGGATGAGGTCTAGGATGGTAATGTTGGTATCCCCCTTGCCAATACTGATTCTGGTAGCTACCACGATTCATGTAGTTCACATCGGCGATAGGCTCAACCTGTTCAACAGAAATAGAAGCAGAAGTAGTAAGTTTTTCAAGCTCCCCCTTGAGCTTCTCAATCTCCTTCTTCAAAGTGTCATCCTCATTTGTCTCCACTGCCTGGACTTGCGGTCTCCTTGGATTGGACCATTGTTGACCATGCAACGCCATCTTCTTGATCAACTTGAGGGCTTTTTTAGGTGGTTTGCTCAACAAAGAACCTCCCGCGGCATAGTTAACGCCTGCTTGGGTGCTCTCATTCATCCCTCTGTAGAAGATGTGGGCTTGCTCCTCGATATCAACTCCATGGTCTGGACAACTCCTTAACAACTCATTCCACCTGCTCCAAACCTCGAACAAGGACTCATCCATCCGCTGGTGAAACAGTAGGATCTCCATATTCTTCTGAATGATAACTGAAGGTGGGAAGAAGGCGGCGAGGAACTCTGCTCAAAGATCGGCCCAAGTCCGGATGTTGCTGCAGTCCAGGGCTGTAAACCACGTCCGAGCCTGATCCCGAAGTGAAAAAGGGAACAAACACAAATGGATCACATCCTGGCTAACTCCTCCTTGCTTGACGGTATCACACACCTCTATGAACATCCTGAGGTGGGTGTACGGATCCTCCACTGCTCGGCCTCCAAACTGGTTCTTCTGAACCATCTGAATCAAACCGGTCTTGAGGTCAAAGTTATTGGCGGTGATGCCAATAATAAATCCTTCATTCCTGGGCTGTGGTCTGTACTTCTTGGCCATCGCATTCGGGTCCTCGTCATTGGAGTTGTCTGGGCGGTGCCTTTCTCTTTCTCTTCTGTCGGCCTCGCGCCTGTTGGCTTCCCTCTCTGCCATGAGCTGCTTGATGATGTCCTTCATCTGATTGACTTCTTGGACATGTGAGATGACATTCTCTTAAGTTATGAGTTATGTCTCAGGATCCTCCAATGGTGGCATGTCGTCCATGATTGTGCCTTGTTTTTCTTTGATCTTCCTTCTCCGGGTTGTAGCCTCGATCTCTGGATCAAAATTCTCGAGTGGTTTGCCCCGAGCCCTTGTGTTCACGTACCTGCGAACAAAAACAAAAAACCAAAAATCAGTCTCTGTGTCGATCGACAGGGAGGCTGTCGATCGACACGAATGCAGCGGCTGTGTCGATCGACAGGCAGGCTGTCGATCGAAACAGAGCGTAGAACCTGAAAACACACACGAATTGAAACACAAAAATAACACACCAAAAACCACAATCAAACCCTAAAACTTGAAATTAAAAACACCAAAATCAACAAGAACAAAAATAAAATAGAATTACAGCCTCAATCCATCAGAACTAAAAATAAACTAATAATTGAATAAATCTCACAATCCTCGGCAATGACACCAATTTGATAACCACATAAACGGTGAGCAAATAATATTTTTACACCCTAAGGTGGTCGAACCCACAAGGACTGTGCAATGAAATACCCAAAGTACTAGCCACAATTGCTAGAACATAGAAGTTTTAGGAAATAGAAAAGGGATTTTTGTTTGGAAATTTAAAGATGACAATGCAATAAAAAAAAAGGGTTTAAAAACAATTAAAGAAAGCACAGATCCTTGGGCAGATAATCTAATCATCAACATGCAATTTCAATCAACTCAGCAATGGGTAAAACATCAGATTTTAATGGATTAAATTCCTTGGTCTGGCAATTTAAATTCTAGATTACTAAATAGTGACTATATCCTCTTGGTCTCAAGAACACCAATTCAGTTAATCTCAATAATTATCTAATTAATTCCTATGCAAGTCTCTTCCTTTTGAGACAAAAACCCACATATTTAATTCTCTCTTCCTATTAACAATTTTCACCTCTCGGTCCTTCAATTGAATTTAAACCTAGATCTCAATTCACCTATCGGTCTTTCTTTTAATCTAGATTATTAAATTAAATCAGAGAATTAAACCATGCCATATGAGTTGATTTCAATAAACATGCATTAGAAAAAATAAATCATAACCCTAGAACTTGTTAGGGTTCTAGCCACAAAACATGACTGAAAATAAAGAAAACATATTATTAATAACCATAAATTACCTTACAAGGGAAATAGGAACCTTGAAGGTCTCTAAAAACTCCAATGTTGAATAATAAAAATGTGCCAAAACCAGAATAATTCGTGCATAATTGAGTTCCCAATTTATAGAGGAGTAAAAGACCTGATTTGGGTATTGGGCTAAAATAACAAAAACTGCCAAAACAGGCCAAAATCTCCATGTCGAGCCTTCGTGTCGATCAACAGGGAGCCTGTCGATCGACACAAGCATCAAGTCGAAATCTGGGTTGTCCTCATGTCAATTTCCTCTTCCGGCCTCCGTGTCGATCGACATGCCTGCATAACCTTTGTGTCGATCGACAGGGAGCCTGTCGATCGACATGCCCGCGCATGTCGAACCTCTTTCTTCTGCCATGCCTTTGATCGACATATGACCTTTGTGTCTATCGACATGCACCCCGTCGATCGACACAGAGGTAATGTTTAGGGTTTTTGGCTCGTCTTCCGACTCGATCGACTTCCCGTGTGTCAATCGAAGCAGCAACTCTGTTCTTCACGGTTCTTTCATCATTTTACCTCTTTTTAGCCCTAAATACCTGTAAATCTCACCACAAAGGGCATAACATCCTCTAAAACAGTCTCATGCACAAAAATAAGTAAAAACATCAATAAATCGCACTGAAACAATGGAGAAAAATATAGATAAGTGTGTATAAATATGAGCTTATCACTTCTTCAAAGCCGGGAGGTTGTTCTACGTATACTTCCTCCTTCAAATCACCATTGAGAAAGGCGCTCTTCATATCCATCTGATAGACTATGAATCCATGATATGCAGCATAGGCTAAGAATAGCCTTATAACCTCCAGTCTAGCTACAGGGGTAAAGGTCTCGTCAAAGTCAATTCCTTCACATTGCGCATATCCTTTGGCAACTAGTTTGGCCTTGTTTATGACTATATTACCAGCTTTCTCTTCTGTGGCAGGTTGCCCGTAAGAGTCAGAGTACAAGATGTACTTGACTATTGTAGTTTTCTTGGAGGGGAAAACTACCAAAAGGTAACTCAAGATAACAAAGATTCTGAGTATCGTGTTAATAACACACGTAGAGCTAAATAGCCTCAAAAGTAAGCTCACCCTGCTAAGCTTAAAATTCCAGTGGGAGATTACAAAACTTGACGACTGAGACAGTTAGAGAGCTTCTGAAGTCTTGTATGAATATTCATGTGTACCTTCTTCTTCGATGGTTTCTCTGGTATTTATACTGAGATTCAAAGGTTTAAATTAGAGACCCGTTAGAGACAAAATGGAGGTTGTCAAATTAGATGTATCTATTGGTTGCAGCGTTCGGCGGGTAAGTGTGTTTTTTGCGGAGGGTCTACACCTTTTTCTCCTTTTTCTGACTTTGAAAGAGACGACTCGTCTTCTGTCAGAACGATAGTATTTTCCCAGTATGAGGAATCCTGGACTGAGTGTCCTAGGTAGCGAAACTTAAAGTTTCATGCTTGGCAGACTTTTAGGCTTCTCCCATCCTTAAAAATTGTTCTTCTTTTGGTTCCTCCTCATATGTTGGACCTAGACTAGAGAGTCTGTACTGATGTGATCATACTTTGCGACTCTGTGATGATGACATCACCTCTTTAGTATGCTGGGTCCCTCACTACTTTAGTATGGTTGTAGTGAATGCACCATACTGTACTGGATTCGTATATTGACGAAATCCATACTCTGCTTTAGACTCCTTTTTCTTCATGCTCGATCTGTGTACTGCGTTCTTCTGGCCTGTCGAGTCTTCCGCGCGTACTAGACATTTTAACTTAATCTAGTTTCCTATGTCAGTATCAGCTTGCAACTCAATAAAGAACCTATATAGAACTTTACATTTTTGAACCTAAGCTAAAAACTAACTAAGATTGCTTTTACAATCTTTGACCCACCAAAACACAAAATAAAAGGAAGGATATTTCTATCGAATTTCCTAACATTATCAGAGTTACTAAATTTAATATAATTAATTATTATGTGTTAAGTTTGGATTTTAAGTAAAAATGTTGGAGATGATACTAGTTAAAATTATAAGGATAAATTTGAAAATTTATTTAATTATTTATTTTTTTAAGAGGTTGTGATTAAATCATTCTTTATGTAATTTAATTCGGAAAAATCATACTTTTTTGAGAGTCTGAGACAACAGTATGATACGTGCAAAACGTGTGCAACAAAGTGCAAGTATACACTGTCAAGTAATATCTAGGAGTATCTAGAGTCGATCCCACAGGGAATGCCTCTTTGAAGAATCGTGCACACATTCAACATACAACAGGGTTTAATCAATTTTTGTGTTGAGTTTAATCCTAATGCAAGAAAAGTAAATTAACATAAACAAGACACTGATGATTTCCAATTCCACAACCAACGGGATAGATTTAGAACTCAGTTATAAAAAGCAACTCAGGTTGCTAACTCTACTTGCTGAAAGGATGCTATAACATGAATCCTAGCATGCATTCAAGTGCTGAATCTCTGAAATACTCTACAGTTCTTCCAAACTACAGAGATTGCTAGAAATAGTGTTCGATCCACATATTCCTATGCTAGATTAAACAGTATCCAGCTCACAATAAACAGATTCACTAAACACACTAAATCCACACATCTTCCAATGGCTAGATCTAGTTCAAATTAGGGCTCTCTCCTAAACTTTTTTTTTTCCAAACATGAAAAAAATAAATCTTAGCTAAGTTGGCCAAACAAAGTAAGATAAGATTGATAAATACCCAGATTTGATAGAATAGCAAAGATTCAAATCATAACATCAATCCAACAAGAGATCAACAACCTAAGTCTACAGTATTTAGCTCATAGCTACAATCATCTGAAACATAACTAGAATATCTTCAGAAATAAACTTAAAAAAAATTTAAAACCGCAAACAGAGATAGCTGGGGATGAATTCCTTCTATCCCACAGTGGTGTCCTCATGATTCCTCCTTCGGCCACTCTCTAGCTCCAATCTCTGGTGCCTGATCTTTCTTTCTTCACAAGACTCGAATATTTCTCTCTGAAAAGACCCACACTCGAAATTAGCTGCTTTCCCCCTTTTATATCTGGCCCCCAAAGTTCTGGAAAAGTATCTTTCTAGGTTTCCTCAATTACTGTTGTGCTTCCTTAATTCTCCCTGCCCAGATGGCAACAATTCCAGCTGCTTTCACTTTCCAGCTCAGACGGGTATAATCACATCCTTGTCAGCACTCGGCAGATAACCCGGTTCAGAATCTTCTCTTTCCTCGACTTTCTCTCTCTGGTTTTCCCAACATAGCATCTTCACTTAGCATGCGCAATTCCTCAAGAATTTCACTCCTTTATTTCCTGCATTATTCTATACCAAACTAGACACAAAATAGTTAATTTGCAGACACTATTCTCCTAAGGACCAATCATGCATAAACAAGCTTATTTACACCTAAACTGAACTTAAACAAGACTTAAAGGACTCAAATTTATTAATTTAGAGGCACAAATATAACTCTCATGAGAGAGTTTTCACACCCCCAAACTTGAACCTTTACTCGTCCTCGAGTAAATAGTGCAACACTAAAACAGAGAAAACAAAGCTAAAAACAACTCAATGCTTTGGTACAACTCATTTTTGCTCTCATTTAAATGGGAAGATTTAGCAATAGTCACATACCATAAGCTCTACCATACCTTATTTCTTCATTCTTCAAAATGGTTTAGTAAGAAAGTTCATCTGGCTCATTTATTTCAATTCCATGCTAGCTTATTTCAAGAATAAAAACGACTCAAGCCAATCAAGTTTCACACACCTCTCAATACATAAGCCATCATGCTCATTGAACCTACTTTTTTTTTTCTCCATATTGAATTGTATGCATACCTCTCCACTAATGGTGCTCTAAAACCCAAGGGATCAGAAGGACTTTTCAGCTTGTAATGATAGGCTAGGGTCAAGGTTGAATAATTTGGATAAAGTGACTAGATAATGAGCATTCCAAGGCCTTCTACACCTATCTTTCCTCTTTACTTTCCATCTAGGGTGGTGCCTCACAACTTCTTCTTAAACTCTCTATTGCTTTTCTTATTTATTGTTTTTTAACGGGCACTTGAACAATACCCTAAACATAGCACATGCTAATTGCATGTTGCAACACGTAATTCTTCGTCCTTTTTCTTGCCTTTTCATTTTCTTCTTCTTGTTTTTTTTTACAAGCACCCTCACCCCCAAACTTAGAGATCAACATTGTCCTCAATGTTGCAAAAGAACCAAGGAATGCTCAAAAGGTTGCAAAACTAATTAAGAAAGAACGGAGAAAAGGCTAAACGTTAAAGGATAAAATAACAAAGAAACGGCAAAAGGCGCAAAATAGGAACGATGGTAAAGAAGTATAAGTGTGGTCACATAAGACCAAGGCTAGGAAATACGAAAGATGGCCTTCACTTCCCAAAGAAATTAAAACACAACATTTCGCCTCAAGGTAAACATAAATGCAAAAGGAGGTAAGTTCTCACACTCATAAGCAAAGTAAAGAAAGGCATGAGTAACATGAGTAACTTAGTCAAATTATTTTTGTTTTGTTTTTTTTGTTTTTTTTTGGGCATGCTAAACACATGCTCTAGCAAGGAAGCATGATGAGCATTTCGAAACAATTCGAACTAATAAATTGAAAAGATATGTTGAGAATAACACTATGTTGCGAATGAGTATGACCACAAGCTAACAACTGCAAGGGACATTCTCATCATCGAGCATGAGATTTATGCACGATAACACGAGTTGTTCTCAGATGGACACCACACACAAAGACAAAACAAGACCGACACAACTTATTAAAGATCAAAAGTCACCAACCACAGTACTATACGCAAAAGAACAATTTTATCACACACAAAACACAAAAATAAAATTTGTCCAACAGGAATTTAAAGTCAAAGTTTAAGCATAAAGAAGGAGTTTGAGATTCAGGGTAACCAGTCAGAAGTCAGGCATCTTAATCCGCATCGGCATCCCAAGAAGTGCGAAGAATAGGAGGAAAGTTTGGCAGACGATCGCAGTAGCGTTGGAGGATGGCATCACGCTCGGCTATATAGTTGCATAACCGGGTCATCCTTTTGGCATGGAACCGCCGGTGCCGATTGACAGTGCGCTTCAGCGCCCGTACATCTTTGAACACCTCGGAAGCGGTCGTGCGGAAGATCTCAATGCGCTCTTGCACTATCTCCAGCCGGATCATCAAATCTTCGTTGGTAGGCTGGTTGGAATCAGAGGTGGAGGTAGCATGCTGAGAAGAAGTTGTAGCATGAGCTGGGTGCTCAGTGTCCACACCCTGTGTCCGTTTGAATCTTCGCAGCATCTGGTGGGCATTGATCGATCCATTAATCCAATCGATCGATCCATTAATCCAATCTCACTCATCTGTCTCCGCAATAGGCACACCCTTCCGCTCGCACAAAGCAGTGATCATAGATGGAAAGTACAGAGGCCCTATAATTTTGGTAGAACGACTCTCCAGAGAAGCAAGCAACATGGGAGCATAGTTAAAAGGTGTACCTGACATAATAGCAGCACAGATCATTGCGTGTTGATCGTTGACTCTGTTCTCATGGGTGGTATGGGAGATTCTGCTTCGAATGAAGTGGAGCCAAAGCCGAGCTGCAGGCTTTAATTTATTAGTGACAACCAGTGGTGACCCTCCATCTTGTGGAATCCATTGAACATCAGAGTCTTCAGGAGCAAGAATATCCAAAGCCCATTTGCGATCCTCCTCGGTTGGCTTATCATACCTGTCCCAGAAAGGGTCTGGCTGAGGTGGTGCGGTTCCGTAGACACGGTGCACAAGGCGAGGGTTAAGGGCCACTTTTACACCACGGACCTCAGAGGTGAATTCCCACTCCCCAACTTTCTTCAGATTGGCATAAAAATCTCGGACCATAGGAACAACTGGCGCCTCAGGCATGACAACAAAGGGGGCCCATCCCAGCTTGGCAATGGACTCTTGGAGGTCTTCAGGAAGGCCGGTCAAATCGGTTGGGAATCCTCGTTCGATGAGCATGGGCGGGGGACCTCTCTTTGGAATTTTTGGAGGTGATGCTCTGATTGGTGAAGGAGTAGGCCTTGCAGCTTTTCTCTTCAACAACTGTCGAGGGGTAGGATTCTTTTTGCAAGCCTTCTTTACTCGCTTTATGTGTGGCTGTGGATCATCTGCACCTTCAGTCTCTAGTACATTTCCTAGCGGATTCAAGTTCTCTGGGAATTTGCACAGAGCACGGTGAGGCTTTGTTTTTGTTCTTTTAGCAGGTGGGCTGTCAAGTTCGGATAAGTTCACAGGAGAAAAATTTGAAGTAGCAGGGGTTTTTCCCTTCTCTTGCCGAGTGGCTGCACGGGTTCGAGGCACATGGCTAGATGTGCCAGCCGGCTGTGCTGCTGCAAAAGGAGACCCACTTGGTGATTGGGGTCCTGAATCTATTGGTGTTGGAGTGGTAAAGTAGGTGGCAACTCCCTCTTCTGGGGAAGACATTTTCTTTGTCTTGCGGGATGCTTGTTTAGTTCTCATAGTGCTTATCCTACATGAAATTAAACACATTATTCGTGGGAGGGTAACACTGTGAATGCAAACACTTATTTAAACCCCCTTCATTACATGAACCAAGGCTCATGCTAGTGTAAAGAAACAAATAAGAGAACAAATGGCGTACTGAACCAGAACATTACCATCTCCCTACTCATCTTGATGACTTACCCACAACAACCCAAATTAGAACAGAGCATCCCATAAATCAACATTAAACATTTCCCAAGATTATAAGCCACACTAGAAAATTTCAACAGCATCCCAATGCAAACAGTTGGTAGAACCAAAAATTCCAGGCCGATTCAAGCCCTAAGACACAAACAAATAAAATTTTTGACTTACCCATGTACCGCTTACAATAAGAATCTACATGAAAGAACAACCTCATTACATGAAAGATTCAAGTTGAGTGCACGTAGACAGATAACTCGAGTTGTGCATGCAAAATCACCAAAAATTTAATACCATACTCACATGCTTTTGATAAATATCAACCGAAACTCCCCTTAGTGCAATGCGAGTAGAGAGGGCAAGCAAATCATACCTTTTTGAACAAATTGCGACGTGAAACTAGTTTGCCCAGGGTTTGCACAGTAGAGTACGGTTGGAGAGAGAGAATGTGAGTTGAACAAGTGAGAGAAAGAAAAAAAATGCAGAGATTACCTTTTTTAAGCGAATTATTTCGGAGCAGAGGAAATCTTTTTAAAAGGATTTGAATTTATCCAAGGAAATCATTTAAAAACGTCCTCCCGCACTCGAAGTAAAAAGTACTTTGACAAAAATTTGACCATTACTGCTTAGGTACCATGCTGTAGCATGTTGGTAGCACGTGGCTATCATCCTCTGAACGCCCCCAAACTTATGTTCAATCAGTTCCCTTAATTTTCTAGAACTACACTAAGAAAACCAGTAAAGCAAAATAACAGAAAGCATAAACAGACAAAGAATGGAAATATTTACAAACATAACTGATTTCACTCAATACTTGCAGATATAAGCAAGAGGGAAATCAGAGTTACCTGATGTTCTTAGGCATCTTGCAGGGTGGTGGAGGTCTTCTCCCTGTTGAAGACTCCACCATGATAGATTTTTACCCGCTCACCATTTACCTTGAATTCCTGCCTGAATCTTCATCCTTCAGATCTATTGCTCAATGAGGGTAAACCTTGGTGATGGTAAAGAGGCCAGACCATCTGGACTTTAACTGGCCAGGAAAAAGCCTCAGCCTGGAATTGAATAAAAGAACCTGATTTCCTTCCTCCAAAGTTCTGAGCCTGTTCTGAGCCTGATCCTTTTGGCATGCCACATCTGACTCCTTTCTTTGTAGATTCTGGCACTCTCATAGGAAGTTAACCTCATCTCTTCCAGTTTATTGATCTCAGCACATCTCCTTTCTCCTGCGGCTAACAAGTTAAAATTCAACTTCTTCATAGCCCAATGAGATTTATATTCCAGTTCCAAAGGAAGATGGCAGGCTTTCCCAAATACCAATCTGTAGGGTGACATCCCTAGAGGTGTTTTAAAAGTTGTTCTGTAGGCCTAGGGTGCATAGTCAAGATGCTTGGACCAATCCTTCCTGTTTGGACTCACCACCTTCTCAAGAATTCTCTTGATTTCTCTGTTTGAGAGTTCAACCAACCCATTAGTCTGCGGGTGGTATGGTGTAGCAACCTTGTGCTTGATCATGTATTTGACCAGCATGCAGGCTAGACTTCTGTTTATGAAGTGAGACCCTTCATCACTAATAATAGCTCTTGGTGTCCCAAACCTAGTGAAAATATGTTTGTGCAGGAATTTAATCACTATTTTAGCTTCATCTTTAGCACATGCTGCAGCTTCAACCCATTTAGAAACATAATCCACAGCAACAAGTATGTAAACATTCCCAAAAGAAGGTGGAAATGGTCCCATGAAATCCAAACCCCAAACATCAAATAACTCAAGTTCCAGAATATAAGTCATAGGCATAGCATTTGAAGCTGGCAAATTACCTACCCTCTGACATTTATCACAATTTTTCACCCATTCATGAGCATCTTTAAAAACTGTTGGCCAAAAGAAACTAGATTGGAATACCTTAGCAGTTGTTCTTTGTCCTCCAAAATGGCCTCCATATGGGGCTGAATGGCATTTCTCCAGAATGTCTGTCATTTCTACTTCATGAACACACCTTCTCAAAACCTGGACAGCACAAAGTTTATATAGGTAAGGTTCATCCCAAAAATAAAATTTGGCATCATGGTAAAATCTTTTTAACTGCTGTCCTTTCTTATCTGGAGGAAGGGATCCACTGGCCTTGAAGTTAGCAAAATCAGCAAACCAAGGTGGTGTCTTAGAGGACACATTGAAAAGCTGCTCATCAGGAAACCACTCTTGAACTTGGATGGCTTGTTCCTCTTGAGTAACCCTCTCCAACCTGGACAGGTGGTCTGCTACCTGATTCTCTGTACCCTTCCTATCTTGAATTTCCAGATCAAATTCTTGCAAGAGAAGTACCCATCGAATTAGCCTATGCTTTGCATCCTTTTTGGATAGTAGATACTTGATGGCTGCATGGTCAGTGTGGACAACAGCCTTAGCCCCCAGCAAGTAAGGTCTGAACTTCTCAAAAGCAAAAACTACAGCAAGCAACTCTTTTTTTTGTGGTTGTATAATTGATTTGAGCATCCTCCAAGGTTTTGCTAGCATAATAGATAGGATGAAAGATCTTGCTCTTTCTTTATCCAAGTACAACTCCAATAGCAAAGTTGCTTGCATCACACATAACTTCGAAAGGTAGGTTCCAATCTGGCACACACATGATAGGAGCTGAAATAGCTTCCTTCAAAATCTCAAGTGTTGTTTGGCATTCAGATGTGAAATTGAATGATGAGTCATGCTCCAGCAAGGAGCACAAAGGGCTTGGATATTTTTGAAAAGTCTTTTATGAACTGTCTGTAAAACCCTGCATGTCCTAAGAAGCTTCTCACTCCCTTGACTGATAAAGGTGGTGGCAGAGTCTCAATCACAGCTATCTTGGCCCTGTCAACTTCAATCCCACGTTTTGAGATCTTGTGGCCTAAAAAAATACCTTCCTTCACCATGAAATTGCATTTTTCCCAGTTTAGAACTAGATTACTCTCTTCACAACTAGCCAAAACCTTCTCTAGATTATTCAGACAGTTACTAAAATCAATCCCAAACATAGAAAAGTCATCCATGAAGATCTCAAGAAAATCCTCCACCATTTTTGAAAATATAGCTGTCATGCACCTTTGAAATGTAGCTGGTGCATTGCAAAGCCTGAAGGGCATCCTCCTGAAAGTATAAGAACCAAATGGACAAGTGAATGTTGTCCTCTCTTGGTATTCTGGTTGTATAGTTATCTGGTGGTAACCTGAATACCCATCTAGAAAGCAGTAATATTCTTTCCCAGCCAATCTGTCCAGCATCTGGTCCAAGAATGGTTGTGGGAAGTTGTTTTTCCTGGTTGCATTGTTGAGTTTTCTATAGTCAATGCGAATTCTCCAGCCTATGACTATCCTTGTGGGTATAAGTTCATTATTTTTGTTCTCCACAACAGTAATCCCTCCTTTCTTTGGGACACATTGGATTGGACTAACCCATGTGCTATCAAAGATAGGAAAAATTATTCCAGCATCCAACCACTTAATAATCTCTTTCTTGACCACTTCCTTTATTAATGGATTCAACCTTCTATGTCTCTCTACAGATCCTTTAGAGTCATCTTCTAAAAATATTTTGTGCATACAGAGAGCTGGACTAATCCCTTTAATATCAGCAATTGTCCACCCAATAGCTCTCTTATACTTTTTCAAAACTTCTATCAGCATCCTCTCCTTTTCTGGTTCCAAGTCTGCTGCTATGATCACTGGTAGTGTGTCTTCTTTTCCCAGATAAACATACTTTAGATGAGCTGGAAGAGGTTTCAGGATGAGCTGAGGTGGCTCTTCAACAGAAGGTTTCTGAGTTTGTTTCCCTGCTGCTGGCATTTCTAGCAATTCAAACTTTTCTCTGAACATTCTTGGCTTCCCTTCATTCATCTCCTTAAGTTCTTCGAGCTCATCCAAGACCTTTGAGTCTTCTTCATACAATCCATCTAATTTTTCATAAACCAAGGAGTCTACCAAGTCCAACATAGAGCATTCCTCCAAATCATCCCTTTTATTCTTCATAGACTTGGACATGTTGAATGTGACTTGTTGATCATGCACCTGCATGGTAATCTCATCATTCTTCATATCAATTAGAGCCCCTCCAGTTTTTAGAAAAGGCCTCCCAAAATGATAGGAATTTCCTCATCTGCTTCAAAATCTAGAATGATAAAATCAGCAGGGAAAATGAGCTTCTCCACCTTGACTACGACATCCTCTATCTTCCCTTCTGGATACACGGTTGATCTGTCAGCTAGCTGCGAAGTCACAGTAGTAGGTCTGGCTCCTCCTATCCTCAGCTTTTTGAAAATAGATAGGGGCATCAAATTTATGCTTGCACCAAGATCACACAATGCCCTCCCCACATCTTGACCTCCAATAGAGCAGGGTATTGTTAAGCTCCCTGGGTCCTTAAGCTTAGTAGGTAGTTTCTGGTTGAATAAAGCACTAGTCTCTTCAGTCATGGCTACAGTTGCAAACTCACTCAAAGTCCTCTTCTTAGTCAGCACACCCTTCAAAAACTTGGCATAGCTGGACATTTGCTCCAGTGCTTCCACAAATAGGATAGTGATGTGCAGCTGTTTCAGCATTTCAAAGAATTTGCCAAATTGTGCATCCTCCTTCTTGTTCTTAAGTGTTTGAGGATATGGTGGAGGTGTAGGAGTATACTGTCTTGACTCTTTTTCTTTCAATTTCACCTCAGGTGGAACAGGCTGCTTACTTGCTGTAGCATGATTCTCAGCATCTTCCTGAGCATTCTGTTCATCTCCTATTTCATCCTTTTTATCTTCCTTCTGAGAGTCAGATACTTCATCAGATTTCTTTGTTTCAGGAGTAACCTCAACTAGTTTTGTGCCACTCCTTAGAGTTACTGCCTTCAACTGCTCTTTTCCAAGCCTGGGATTAATTGTGTCTCGAAGTAAAGTACCTTGTGGTTTATTCTTCATCTCAGTGGCCAGTTGACCAATCTGAACCTCCAGATTTCTAATAGTTGCTTCTTGACTTTGACTTCTGGCCTCTGATTTGATCATGAAATCCTTCATTAGATTTTCCAGGGACATAGAGACTTGGCCTGTGTTCTGCATTTGCTCCTGCTTCATGTGCTGTTGTTGTTGATAACCACCCATAGCATTTTGCTAAGTCTGATGTTGTTGCATTTGTGGCTGTTGGCCTTGTTGCTGCATCGTTTGCTGTGGTACATGTTGCTGCTGCATCTGCTGTTGAGGCCCTGAAGAATTCCCTTGATTTGACCAAGAGAAATTAGGATGATTTCTCCATCCTACATTGTATGTTGGAGCATATGGATTGTTCTTGTTATTTACCATGTAGCAGACAGATGCAGGGTTATGTGTGCACTCATCAAACATATGTGCTTCTCCACAATAGATCCATTAACACTTGGTTCATGATAAGCTCATATTTATACTCACTTATCTATATTTTTCTCCATTGTTTCAAGTGTTTTACATTATGTTTTTACTTATTTCTATGCATGAGTCTACTTTAGAGGGTGTTATGCCTTTGATGGGTGAATTTTGCAGGTTTTAGGCCAAATTCATTGGAAACCCGTACCGAAAGCAGATGATGTTCAAAGGAACAGTCACGACATCTTCCACAGATGGAATCTGAGCTAATGGAGCACATGGATGGAAAGATCTTTGAATTAGCTTTCCAACTCAACTGGAATCGGGTCAATCGGAGTTCGGGAGAGGAAGTTATGGCCAAAACCGTGAGACTGCGCATATAGAGGGATTTGTATCGAGAGACAGGATTCCTGTCGACCGATAGGATTCCTGTCGATCAAAATCCTCCCTGTCGATCGAAACAGAGGTCAAAATTTCAGAAACGTCACAAACTTCAGCCTAGATTTCGACAGGATGTTTGAGTCGATCGACAGCCTGCCTGTCGATCGACACAGAGGTCCGAGAAGGCTATTTTTGGCCTGTTTT